>JAJJMA010304606.1:0-18926 GCA_023529015.1 Papaver nudicaule | reverse complement strand
CCCGAGGTTTTTCTGCAAGGCAGTTTCCTCGTTAAAAAAATCTCTGGTGTCTTGTGTGCTTTTACTTTCCGCATTATATTTCTGATAGTATAATTAAAGCACCAAGTAGTACGTTATTGCCTAACTGTAGAGTTGACTCCAAAGTACTTTGTCGAGGTTTAACAACTCCAGTTATAAGTTTGGATATTGATTTTTGAGATCGTCCAGACTTAAACCATAAGACTCACGAGCCAAAACGAAAAGTTGGTAGTATCGGTACCCCTCCTTTTTCAACTTCAGAGAACCAAACCCTAACAAGAACGTAGTTCTTGTAGATCTCAATAGAGATGGATTCACTCAAAGGTTATGAATCAACAAACTTGCAATTACTTCAATTATATAGATAAGAGACAACATAATGCGGAAGGGAAAAGTAACCCAAGACACCAGAATTTTGTTAACGAGGAAACTGCAAACCTAGCAGAAAAACCCCAGGACCTCGTCCAGATGTGAACACCCTTGGTATGAACGGTATACAGACGCTAGCCTACTCTCAGACTTCGGACTGGACTGTATCGAGACTGAATTCACCCTACAAGCACTTCAGCTACCAATGTGCTCCTACGTCTCTTGGCTCCCGCAGTAGCCTACGTACTTGATTCCCCTAGCTGACGTCCTTTACAGGCCTAGGAATTTCTCCACTTCCCTTCGTGAAGACTAGCGCTACCCTGCCTCTAACACGACGCCTAAAAGTATCCAAGTAATCAAACAAGAATACGATTGTGATTTCCTTTAGACTTAAAGTCCAGGTTAATGGAAATCGATATGTTGAATAGGGCTTATTGATCTAGTCTAAACAACTTTACCTCCAAACGCGTGACGAAATGAAACCTAGTTCGTGAATTTGCGTTGGGAACTTCTAGGGTTTACGATACAAGATCTACCTTACGAATTTTCTATCAAATCTTGGTCGTGATAAGATTAAAAATATCCAATCGACCCAAGATACATGATGGAATTTTACTTCCGACCTGTGCTTCACGATCCTGAAGTGAAGTCTTTCAATAGTCGTAGTCCAAAAGGACTTCGAGATGACGACCAACCTTTATGCAAGGATACAAAGATGTGTACAGGATTGAGATTGTATCTTGCAGAAGGTCATCTATTTATAGTGATCACCAAGGGAGGACTTTGCTTAATGTTTAAGCAACTTTGAGTAGGGCTCAAGCAAGCTCCGGAACTAGGAAAGTCCATAGCTTGATTACCCATTCTCAATCTTCATGTAACTTTGGACAAGGCCAAAAGTTAGAGAAGGCTCAACCTTGATTGAAGGTTTGCGACTTCTGGTCCAAAACATGTTTGAACATCGCTTGGATTAAGTTGTTGAATTCCATGGGCCAAGTAATGACAAGTCCGAGAACTAATCATGCCTAGACCGAAAACTTCAAGATATGGAAGTTGGAAGTTTTTATATGTACGCGTTCATGAACGCGTTCATAGAGCTGTCAATAGATTTCAGGAGAATTCAGGAACTTGTATGTACGCGTTCATATAGACTTTGCTCGTTCTCTGAAATGCCAAAAGCAATACATGTACGCGTTCACCGTTGGGGTCATTTCAAGAGACAATTCAACATACTCTACCTATACATATTATCACAAGTGTGACAAATGCAAAGGCGAAAATCCTAGAATACCTTCGGATCATATAAACAACATCATAGACTATTGGTATGATAGAAATGGTAAATACGATACGGAAAGGAAAAACCTTTCTAACCTTCAGCGAGGACGTCATGATTTATCAAGTAGTAAGCTTCGGTCTTCGTCTTCATCAGTCTTCGTCTCGATAACATAAAACTATCCTAGTCCGAGGTTGTAGAGTAAACTTATCAAGGATTGTGTTTTTGTCTCACAAACTTCACAACTGACTTGAGATAGCAACATCAGTGGGTTCAACCGAGCAATGTTCTAACAATCTCCCCCTTTGTCAATTTTAGTGACAAAAACCAATCTTACATATGGATTCAAAAAGTAAAATCTTTTAGCCCTAACCATAATGTACTTGATCTTCTTGTAATCTTCAGCGTTTTCAGATAAGAGTGTCCCTGCAAGCGAAGATTCAAGGTAGAGATAACAAACTCAAAGTCACCACACATCTTGGTTTCTAGAAGGACATAGTCCAACAAGAGTTTGTTATGCAATTGAGTAGTATGTAAAACTTGTAAGCATATTGCATCGATGCTTCAAGATACTACACAATTTGATATGTTCTCCCCCTTACTCAATACACTAACTTTTGCTTTGACATGACAAGCACATCGATTTTACTCCCCCTATGACAATGTCGTAGACATTTGTCGTACTAGATAGAAAGATTTTACTCCCCCCTACAAGATTTCTCCTCCTTTTTGTCATAGAAATAGACAAAGAAAAGAAATATAGGAATCCTCATAAAATCGCAATAATCAATGTAGACAAAGGTAAACATACCTGAAACTAGAGATAAAAAGATGTAATTCTCTCGTAGATTCCACAGCCGCTCTCCCCAAAAAGATATTACCATGAAGCACAAGTTCAAAAAAAACTCTCCCCCATAATGTGTCATTATATAAGGAACAACGCGACTACCTTCCCAAGCAAGGTTTTAGAATAAATTCTTGGGTACGATTTTCACAAGTGAAATTGTAGATGTGTTTTTATTTCCTAGCCAGTTACGGTCAAATAGGAATTCAAGGTTTAATCTTCCTACTTTCTCAGAGATTTTCGGTCAACCATCGCCTTTAGAGAAAACATTAGGTTACCCCTTCCTAGTGGTTGTAAGACTAAGTACAACATTTAGTCTAGCGGAGTTCAACAATGTAGTCTACGAGGTACCTTATTATCAAAAATCGTCTCCTCTTAGCCATAAGAGTCAGAAGCATGGATTTTGATAATCTATCATGAGCTGCATTACCCGAACGAGTGGTATGGCTAAAAAAGCAAGTTCACGGTTTTGCAATACATTCATAGAGATAATCAATTAAGATCAAGCATTGCAATCATCAATTAAGATTTTAATTTAATAACCTAGATTAATTGATGAAAAAGAAAACATGGAAGTAGTACAAGCAAATCATGCTTAAATCAAAAGATGACTACTTTTAGCATAGTGATTACCCAAACCCTAAGGAAAAGACAAAAGTTTCTTAATAAGGAGTTAACTATGATAATCAAAAACTGACCTAGTTATCAGAGTCAGTATCTTCTTCAGGATCTTCTTCAGGTTCACTAGAGCTGTTGAAGTCATCAGCTTTCTTGAACACGTAGTGAACATAGTTAGCTTCATTGTCTTCATCAGAAACGTTGTAAAACATATTGTTCAAGTCATCCTTAATAACTGACATATCAGCTTTCAATTCATTAATTTCAGTCTCCAATAATTCCATATTGTTAACAATGTCAACAAGTTGGATTTTGAAAGCTTCAAATTCTTTCAGAAAGTCGTGAACGACCCCTGCAGAAATCATGGTGTCATCTTCTACATTCCTGATGATCATAAGCAAAGTAACAATTTGTTGTTGCCTAGATTTCTTGAGAATCAAGAGTGCCTGCAATAGCATCACCAAGAACAGTTATCTTCTTCTTCCTTCCAAATCTAACACCTTCACAATCCATAACTTTGCAAGCCTCTTCAATATTATTTCGTGTGACAGTACGAGTAATATGTTTCATGGCTTTATGGAGAACTTGAACGTGAATCCGAGTTCGTGTGTCTGTGGTATATATAATCCCTCAGGGTGGGATAATTATGGAATTTAATGAGTACTAGACTCTTTAAGGAAGGCGGTTCTGAAACGTGTATCTTATATATTCTGGTATGTTCCGGAAGATGGACTTCTTCCTTACGTTTCCGAACGAGTTGGGCAATTTTCAAGAGTTTTTCAAAAGTGTCACAATAAAAGTCCAATGAATTGGATGTGCGTGCCCATATTGAGAGAATTAATGTATACCCAAAATATCTTAACAATTTTTCTTATTTAATCCCTGAATATTTGCCAAAAAGAGTTTTTAAGTTTATATATCAACTCTATGAAGATCTTATACAACTCTTAGCTTATTCTCAAGGTTTCCTCATGGATCCTGGTCTCGACTCTTGCCTTAGGAGCCAGAGGCAGGGAGGTCATCTTCAGATAGCGGACGAATTGTTGATACTCACATCAAGTCATTACATTTTGGACTTTTCTGGATGTGATAACACCTTTTTATAGTCAACAAGACAGGAATAGGTGCTCATAAGATATTCAGGACAACCTCTTTTTAGGGATTTTTTACAGTCCCTTGAGACATTTTATCTCTTTTAAACAGACATCACGTATTTGGAGCAAGCTCAACATGTGACGATATCTTATGTATGGCATACTTAGGAATTTTCTACAAGAATTATTGTGTGTAATACCAAGGTCCCACTTTTATTAATCAATAAGGCACAATAGCACAAACTGTGAGACGATTTTAATTCTTGAAGATAACCTTTAAAATAAGATACTAAAAGTGAACTCACAAATTGTTTCAGCAACGTAATAAGAACTATCTTTATTTGATCATCACAAAAATGTAATTTGAAGCATACCTGGGTTCTTTTAATGAAGATAGGTGGCGATCCTGAATGTAGTCCCATGTTTTTGTATCTTATTGTACCCAAAAGAATTGCCTTTATTTTCACCAATCATAGTGGGTACATCTTAGTGGTGAGAAGGCACAAACACAATTATATTGTGTTGGGGTGAACCGGTGGTTCACCATGAATAGAGTATGACTCTTTTATTTTCCTTTTTTCCTTCATTCAGATATCAACTTTTGTATTTACGAGAGTTGTTATAAGCTTGTTGAAGATGGTTTCATATGCCTTATGGGAAATTGTAGGACAATCTTTTTCAAGACTAGTCTTAAGATTGTCAGAGACATTTTCTATTTGTTCTGGACCATCTTCTCTGTGAGATTTTTTAGAAGATACTTCAATAGTAGGGCATGGAGTACGAACACTGGGATTGATGCAACCAATAACAGTTGTAGATATGCTCTTTTGTGTAAGAAGCATAAGCATCTTCTTTTCCCACTTGCGTATTTTGCACCTTCATGAAGTGTGACCAACATCATTACAATGATAGCACCGTTTGGTCCAGTCATTCTTTTTGGATTTCAAGGACGAAGCTTGTTCGTCAGAAGATCCACTATTCATGGTGTTTTTGTTCATGATTTACGAAAGCGTCAAACACGGACAGTTACGTCCTCTACAAGGTGTTTGGCGGCTCTGATACCAACTGAAAAGCGGGGATACCGAGATACACCACCAACTTTTTGTTTCTTGAACCTAGTTGATTATGGTTGTTTGAACGATCTCGCAAATCAATATTCAAACAACAACCTGAGTATAGTTCAGAGAACCCAACCCTAACAAGAACATAGTTCTTGTAGATCTCAATAGAGATGGATTGACTCAAAGGTTATGAATCAACAAACTTGCAATTACTTCAATTATATAGATCAGAGACAACATAATGCGGAAAAGTAACGCAAGACACCAGAATTTTGTTAACGAGGAAACTGCAAACCTAGCAGAAAAACCCCGGGACCTCGTCCAGATGTGAACACCCTTAGTATGAACGGTATACAGACGCTAGCCTACTCTCAGACTTCGGACTGGACTGTATCGAGACTGAATTCACCCTGCAAGCAATTCAGTACCAATGTGCTCCTACGTCTCTTGGCTCCCGCAGTAGCCTACGTACTTGATTCCCCTGCAAGCTGATGTCCTTTACAGGCCTAGGAGTTGCTCCACTTCCCTTCGTGAAGACTAGCGCTACCCTGCCTCTAACAGGACGCCTAAAAGTATCCAAGTAATCGAACAAGAATGCGATTGTGATTTCCTTTAGACTTAAAGTCAAGATTAATGGAAATCGATATGTTGAATAGGGCTTATTGATCTAGCCTAAACAACTTTACCTCCAAACACGTGACGAACTTAGTATGAAACCAAGTTCGTGAATTTGCGTTGGGAACTTCTAGGGTTTACGATACAAGATCTACCTTACGAAGTTTCTATCAAATCTTGGTCGTGATAAGATTGAAAATATTCAATCGACCCAAGATACAGGATGAAATTTTACTTCTGACCTGTGCTTCACGATCCTCAAGTAAAGTCTTTCAATAGTCGTAGTCCAAAAGGACTTCGAGATGACGACCAACCTTTATGCAAGGATACAGAGATGTGTAGAGGATTGAGATTGTATCTTGCAGAAGGTCATATATTTATAGTGATCACCAAGGGAGGACTTTGCTTAATGTTTAAGCAACTTTGAATAGGGCTCAAGCAAGTTCCGGAACTAGGAAAGTCCATAGCTTGATTACCCATTCTCAATCTTCATGTAACTTTGGACAAGGCCAAAAGTTAGAGAAGACTCAACCTTGATTGAAGATTTGCGACTTCTGGTCCAAAACATGTTTGAACATCGCTTGGATTAAGTTGTTGAATTCCATGGGCCAAGTAATGACAAGTCCGAGAACTAATCATGCTTAGACCGAAAACTTCAAGATATGGAAGTTGGTTCGCATGGCTTATATGTACGCGTTCATAGAGCTGTCAATAGAGTTCAGGAGAATTCAGGAACTTGTATGTACGCGTTCATATAGACTTTGCTCGTTCTCTGAAATGCCAAAAGCAATACATGTACGCGTTCATGAACGCGTTCACCGTTGGGGTCATTTCAAGAGACAATTCAACATTCTCTACCTATACATATTATCACAAGTGTGACAAATGCAAAGGCGAAAATCCTAGAATACCTTCGGATCATATAAACAACATCATAGACTATTGGTATGATAGAAATGGTAAATACGATACGGAAAGGAAAAACCTTCTAACCTTCAGCGAGGACGTTATGATTTATCAAGTAGTAAGCTTCGGTCTTCGTCTTCATCAGTCTTCGTCTCGATTACCTAAAACTATCCTAGACGAGGTTGTAGAGTAAACTTATCAAGGATTGTGTTTTTGTCTCATAAACTTGACAACTGACTTGAGATAGCAACATCAGTGGGTTCAACCGAGAAATGCTCAAACATATAGCATTCTAGATCTTCATATGTCCAAAATCAAAGAAATCAGAGTCAAACAAATATATAACATTCGAACTCAAAAAAACAGTATGTCGAGTCTACACTACATAAGTGTGAGTTACGATCTCGATTACTTTAGTACGTACAAATACATACTAACAATTCTACAGAGTCAGACAAGTTAAGTCGAGACACAACAGTCTGATGAATATAATCTTGTATGACTACAGAGACAACATCATATAGACTGCTATTATCCAACTCGTAGGTTTTAGGAAAAACCTTATATCACTTACAGATGAGAAGAAAAGAATGCTCTAAGCAATATAGAATGTCATAACTACAACAAAAAATACCGCAAGCGATATCATGGAGCTATATCTTAAGACACATTGATTACAAGTGATCAAGTCATAACGTAAAACTCAAACATTAAGTTATGTTTTTGTCTTTTGTAGCACAAGTATAAAGATAATGAAGTTGCGTTATTTAGATTCACTAACCTCTTGAATGTGAAGCAGGATATCCTCGTTTGCTCCTTGATCTTCTTTGACTCTTCAAATAGTGACTCGGAATCCCTCCAAACATCTTTCACAACCTAAAGCTAACTTCATGAAGTCTTTACCTAATGTGTGTTTCAAGCGGCCGAGTTTTGATCACTAAACTTGACAACTAAGCTTGACATACCAACACTTAGTGAGGTTGACCGAGCTATGCTCTAACAAATACCAAGATACACCACTAACTATTTTGTTCGTGAACCGAATAAACAAACCCTTTGATGATCTTCAAAATCAATATCCAAGGACAATTTGAGTAGATTTATATTTCAAGATCCGAATTCTTCCAAAGACAAGTCATGTAAATATATTAGAATTTACTCAAAGGTTGATTATCTAATTACTTAATTTTCATAATTATATCAATCAAAAAAATATAATATGAAAATAAAGTAAACAAAGACACAAGATTTTTTGTTAATGTGGAAAATTGTTTGACAGAAAAAAATCCCGGAGTAGGCAGTCACTCAAATGACGCAACCATAGCTTATAAAAAGCACAATCATGTTTGCATTACAAAATTCCAAAAAAATGGTAAAAGGTTCCAGCTGAAAACTGAAAGCTAATACAACAAAGAGATAAATCCCAGCTGAGACTTGGTGTTTGGGATAGTGAACCTGAAGGTCCACCTTAAGCATCAAAACTATAATATTTTATACAAGAGCACTAATTCCCTTTGCAGGAGAAGCGGTACTGGTACCTCATTAAAAATGCTACACATAGCTATTAAAGATGAAAATAAGGACATGATGCTAAAAATAATTATTGCAAAATTAAATCCAAAACTAGGGTTGTACAAGAACAAGTGATAGCAAAACGAAAAATCATGGGCAGATAATCTCGAAATATGTCTGTCAAAGTTTCATATAGCTCACATGTCAATGGTTTCATGAAGTTCCAAGCTCAAAGAAGTTTTCACATAAACAAGGCCAAAGTATGTCTGTAATCTCGAAATATGTCTGTCAAAGTTTCATATAACTCACATGTCAATGGTTTCATGTAGTTCCAAGCTCAAAGAAGTTTTCACATAAACAAGGCCGAACACTGGGAATATAAAACCGAGGGCTAATATATAGATGGCAAAATATGTATCTACTCATATCTGCATACTCTTTATGAGCTAATAGCTCAACGGATTAAGCTGAAGAACAGATGACTACCTAAAAGGTGTCTACTTGGATGTTGTCATCATGAAGATGTCAACCTAGGACCTGAACAAAGATGTTGGAAGCTAGTGGTAGAATTGTAATTCTGTATATTAGATAAACAACCTTGTAAGTTGTATATATTCCCACTTGCAAGAACGAGCGAGGAATCTCTTCTTCATTATGATTTTTACATTATTTCCCCAAAAGTGAGGAAGCATCACCCACTCATTCTTCTGCCCACAAAAAATACGAAAAAACGCAATTCAAACCCACAGTTCCCATTGGTTGAAAAACCCTATGGTGAAAAATTCAAGCTTTGTTCAGCTTTCAACCACAAAGCTTGAAAAAGTACCTCTATTATACTCCTAATTTTTACATTCTCTCTCCAAAACAAGAGAAGAACTCTTTGTAAACTCCATGTAAACTCATATTCATAATGAAAACCACCAAAGACCACCACGGATGGAATAGACTTTTCAAGGACCGAACCACGTATATTTATGCAACTCCTAAACAATCGAACATTATTATGAAGCCGTTCCTAAGAATTTTTACCCCGAAACGAACCAAAAATTTAATGTCATTTATTTTTTTGCACAAAATATAATAATAATAAAGGTTACTTTTTGTTTGGTATCAATAGTTAAATTAAAAACTTACAAAAATGTGTTGAAATATCTATGTTTTTCGTGTATTTTTAGATACAAACTCTCTGATAATACACTTATAATCTACTTGTTCAAGAATCTAGCCGATAAGAACTTTATTTAAGCCAAATACTTTAACAGGGGTATCACATGTTGGATCTCATTAACATGATATGTTCTCGAAGCAAATCACAATAACAGGGCTATCACAGTAATATGATCTATTCTCTATTTAAGTCAATAAGTTCATCAAAATTGTGCAACATCTCCTAATAAACTAATCTACCTCTGCAGGAAATCTATCGAAGAGCAGCATTATACTTCTCTTAGGAAAAATACTGAGAATTTCAGTATAGTACCTCGTCAGAATAGAGATAACTTGAACTGGATTCCTCCACCAAGAGGAACTTATACATTAAACTCTGATGGTTCATATATTTCTCTAAATAATACAGCATAAGTCTAATCATTCAGAATTTTGTAGGTTGTCAGAGAGGAGCCAAATGCATCTACCTAAACCGAGTGGATAGTGCCGAGGAAGCTGAATGCAAAGGTTTATGGGAAGCGGTCAATTGGGCAAAGGAGCTTGGAGTTGAGGCAGTGCACTTTGAACTCGACTAAAAGCTTCTTGTGGACGCAGTTGTCAAACATCATTACAACATTCCTTAGTGTTTATTTAATTTAATTTAAGATATTAAGAACATTTTCAAGTTATTTCCTTTATGGCAATGTTATTATTTGTCGAAAGAAAGATATAAAGTAGCAGACATACTCTCTAAAGTAGCTAGAGTAGAGAGGTTAAGTAGAGTCTGGTCTGAGAATCCACCAGCTAGTATTCGTGGTCAGCTGTTGTTGGAAGGAAATCCTGTAAACGCTGAAGTTTAAGCAATGAATTTTTTTGTTTCCAAGAAAAGAAAAAGAGAGTCAAATACTTTATGTTCAGCTACCAGATTTAATATAAATCACGAACACGTCCTCAGATTTCTTATCTTTTGATTAAAACACCCGCAGTATTTCAACTTATATCCTCGGATTTCATAGTAGTCATGAATCAGTCCCTCGTTGTTTTCTTTCTTGACAGAAACACCAAAACATGAAACATGATTTTTGCTGCCCCTTAAGCCTTGCTGCCCAAAAGTGGCCTTGCCCTGTTTCCCTACCAGGACGGACCAGCCCAACTGGTAAAATTGTTATTATCATGGAGGGTAAAATAGTATTTAAAACAACACTAAGCCACCTATATAGCCATTTACCTTGGATGGTAAAATAGCTCGAGTGCGTTGCAAATCAAAATGGCATGGTGCGTTGAGCGATTTATTCTATTTGGGCTGGATTTCTGCAGCAGTCGGCCCAAAGGAGCATCAAATCTGTGCTCCGTCGATAACAGTGCAGTACAGCACACAGGGAGAGAGCAGAGAGACGCCGATATCAATTGCTGCGCAGGTCATTCTATCTTGCGTTCTCTCAAGTTTCTAATATACTGCTTGGCGCTCGCTTCATCATTTGCCGGGGTTTGATTTCTCAATCTTAGAGATGAGCGGTGCAGTGAGCTTGTCTTCACTCTTTACAAACTCCTTGATTTCTTCTCTTCGTACAACAAAAACTAGAAATTTAGGGATGCCCATGGCTCTCCTTCATACTTTAGCCGTCACCCATGTTTTCAGAAAGCAAGATAAGATGTTCGGTTTCTGTTCTTATGGTTCAAGAACCAAAACATTTTCTACTTCTTCTTCTACCACAACAGCTTTTGGCGCCACTCTTTGGGACCCCTCATCTGATTGGTAAAAATTTTATTTTTCTTTGTGAAATTTTATGGCTATATTTTTTGGTGGGGTATTGATTATTTTCAAGTTCTTGAGCTCAATTTTTCAATTTAGAACTAGGGTGTTGAGCAATTTTGTGAGTTTTAAGTGATTGAGCAACTCATCAAATTTAATAACCCTGACTATATTTAAGAACAAGCTACATATACGAATGGGATTCTCTAAGTACTAGGTCTAGTAGTGAGGAGGGTCAAAACTCAATTGAGTCCAAATGTGCTACACATCTTTCAAGCATTGGAATATAGTCTGTAATCTGATTCTAACTTTGTGCCTGATCTCTGTAGCCCTTACCCTGACTACAATCGGTTGCTACCATGCCCATCACAACATGGAGCACCAAGAGTGGAACATTTAGTTGTCAGAGAAGGGGGGCCTGTTCTCGAATATATTAGTAAAGCAGTGGATCTTCCTCCTCAGTGAGTGTAGCCTTTACGCATATATTATACTTTTGTTTCTCATATTTTGTACTAGTAGGACAAAGTAAGTAGTTAAAGAGAATAATTGTATCTGTGAAGGTTTGTTGCAGATCTTATCCATTTTGGAGCTGTATATTATGCACTAGTTTGTCCAAAGCCTCCTCCAACCGCAACCTCTGAGCAAATTAAGATATTTAAGGAAGTGACAGACCCTGAGTTTCTTCGCAAAAGAAAATCTATCAAAGGGAAGACTTTCCGAGAAGCACAAAAAACCTTTCGCATAACCCGTCCTGATGAGTTTGTCGAAGAGGGTACATACTTGCGTGTTCATATACATCCAAAACGCTTCCCTAGGTAAACACCTTTTGCCGTAGTTCTGTAGAGATGACGTTTTCTTCTTTTGCTCTATTTTTCGTGTTTACAAGTATTCATACTTTGGACGCTTCAACACTCTTTGATATTTGGTATTCGGTAATATCTGATTAGGTGCTATGAGATCGACTGGAAATCAAGAATAATAGCTGTTGCTGAGTCTTACGTGATATTGGATAAACCAGCTGGCACATCGGTATGCAATAACCTTGTTATATACATCAAGAGCTATACGAGGGTGTTTCTTACGTTTCTGCTAAAGAGGTTGATTGCTCACTAGCCACTGCACATATATTAACTTGGTGTAGGTTGGAGGAACGACAGATAACATTGAAGAAAGCTGTGCAACTTTTGCTACTCGTGCTTTGGGGTTAACAGACCCATTGTGGACTACCCATCAAATCGATAACTGCACCGAGGGCTGGTATGGCATCTGAAACTGATTGAGTTCTGATATGTATGTGCTCATATACAAAGACTGTTGTAATGAAAGCTTGAATATGTTTGTCAGTGTTGTTTTAGCTAGGACAAAGCAGTACTGCTCAGTTTTTCATGGAAAGATCAGGGTACGCTGAGGTTACTTGAGAATGATGTCTGAGACTATTTATCTTTGTTCACAGAATCATCTTACGTCCGGCCAACTAAATATGATTTTCCATGTTCTTTTGACAGGAGAAAAAGGTAAAAAAGCTTTATCTTGCTCTTGCTGCTGCACCTGTCCCGATTGGAGTAGTTACCCATTATATGCGTCCAGTGAATGTTGCTCCTAGACTTGTATCAAAAGGTAATTTTTGCTTATTTGAAGCTTAATACTTAGTAGGTTGGCATGTGGAGACCATGTTATCCTGCATGTGTCATTTATCTTATATCATATATGAAATTCAAATTCGACACATAGTAACTTCTATTTTCTGGCTTCTGCCTTACCGCTTCACATGAGTTTGACTTAAGAATCTCGTGTTTGCAGATATTACCCAAGGATGGCATACGTGCCAGCTTGAAGTTTTGGAATGCAAGGAAGTTCCTTGGCCAAACGCCTCCACTGAACAGAAATTGCGTATTGACAACTGTGGTTGGCCCAAAAAGGATGTCGCATATGAATGTAAAATTAACCTTTTAACAGGCAAAACTCACCAGGTAATTCAATCTTCAGATACTTATTTTCCAATTCCTTGTTTTGTGCTTGCAAGAAGTCAAAAGCTTGCCAAGCTCACAAGCAATAATGAGACAAACTTGTATGTACTGTAACTCTAGTGTTGAAATGCAGGTCAGAGCACAACTGGCTGCCATTGGTGCTCCCATAGTGGGTGATTCAATGTACATACCTGCTGCAATTGCAGAGGCAATAAATCCTGGACTGAATCCATTTGGTGATAATGGGAAACATTATGAAAGCGAGGAAGAAAGGGTAAAAGCTGTAGAAGAATGGATGGCGCAGCATGGGAAGGAACCAAGTATAGCAATTGGTCTACAAGCATGTCAAATCTCGTGGGATGATGGGGAACATCTTTATGAGGCTAGAACTCCTTGGTGGAGGTGAAGTAAAATTTAAAATTTGAATTTTCACTTCATCCATGCGACTGTCAAAAGGAAACAATATCAGTGGTGGAGTTTGCTCGTGAGAAACATAAAATACATTTGCAGTCAGAACCGCAAAGGGAATTCCCGCAGAGAAGCAAAAGGGTTCTACTTGGCAGCAGTGTTGCGGATTGGATGGTTTTATAACCCCTTTCACTAAATCACCACATTGGCATCCTAAATTTTCCAATGAAGCATAACGGTCTATTGATTTCTTGTTTTGATGAAATTTTCCATCGTCTTTTTACTGCATCAGTTGAAAGAAACATACGTAAATGCTATGGGGCTGAGTAATAACTGGATTGCTGAACGATTTGCAATAACATTACAATGCAGAATGCAGATAAACGACAGAATTAGAAAGAGTTGCTGGCGATTTGAATGTTTCGTGTTGTCGACTCTAGAACTTTGCTTCTAGAGATTGTAATTTATTGCACAGTGCATTCTACCTGGCTTAGTTCATGGCTCTCGCTATGAAGAACTGAGATGTGAAATCTGGAGAAACCTTGTACTCAGAGTACATGGCTAATTAAAAAAAAGGGATTCAACACAATTCTGATTCTTCATTTTGCTTGATCAAATCCAAAAATCTGCAAAATCAGCTAAAGTATTTCGCAGAGCAGTACATACAACAGTATGAAGTCAAATGATTTGTAAAACAAATAGTTCAATATTCAGCACTGACACTAGCACATTAAAACAGAAATTCAGAAACATCCATAGGTTTTCTTATTGGACAACATAGCAACAAAGCTCCATTGTGCTATACATTGTGAAAAGCTAAGCTAGATTTGAATCAAGTTGCCAAAAGTTTCTCCCCATTCAGAAGGCCTCCTCAAGTTTGATTTCTTCTCTTCGTGGAGGTTCAAGATCCAGATATGTAAATGGCTCCGTTGGTTCTTCCCTGCAATCCAAAATGAAAATCGATAGTGCTTCAAGAAAAATAAAGTTCATGTGTGATAATAAAAAATGAAAGTACACGGAAAGCTACATAGACATTGCTTATCAACAAAAAAGCGAACTAGGTGACAAAGGGATATGAATCAACCAGCAAAAAGACCTGGTTGATGATATACAAAATTTAGTCTTGAAACCAACTTGATCTATCAAGATCAATCTCTGAAGAGCTTGACTACAAGAATTACTCCATGATAGATACCCAACGAGTTAGACAAGTAGAAAAGTTTTCAAGGAACCCTTCTAAGCAATGTTAAGAAGACATGAGAAGTTATAAGAGCTTCAAGGCAGAGAAAATTTAAGGACTTGAAACTTCAGAGACACTATTCTATTAAGACCAAAATCTCAGCCTGTTCCACAGAAATTAAATACAAGAACCTTTTACCCAACAAATAAAACATACTTAACAAGTTAGAAAAGTACAATTGCCACCATGGAACACAAAGAAATGGCAAGAAGACATGAGAAGAATAGACAAGACAACCTCTGTAGTTTACTCCTTCAATGATGTAAAACAGAAGCAATTAATATGATAAATAAGATAGCTTTTGAAATTCAGTGAATATAAGTTTTAACCCAGGGAATAAGGATCTAAACTCCTGTTAGAGCTGAGTAGTAAGACTAACTGGCTTACGGCATCATTATCATTCAAGAGTGGAAAAATCAAAGTGACATATACTAATCAATTAGGATTTTTAATGTTAGCTAAGTATATCTAGTTATAATCAGAGCCAGAAATCGAACAAAGGGAAGTACAATTTGATGCAGTCATCTAATCTATTTGGTTATGTTACTAAGTAGTTGTAGTACGTTTTATATCAGTCGTATGTATTAGGATTATCCTGTTTCGTTGTAACCGTCTAATTAACTCGTAATCGTGTAACTGCTGAAACATATTTAGGCTACAGATTCCAAAATGAATGTTATTGAAGTACACAGTTGTGTCAAGGAGTTTTGCGTTGTTTATCTCGAATCAAACCAATTGAGAGGTAGGGATTTCCTCGAATTAATCTCACAACCATTCTCGTTTTATACTTATATTTATGTTGATTTGGTGGTCGTAACAAGTTGGTATGCAGTGCAAGGCCATGGATACAAACAAAGAAAAAGATAACTCATATGTGCAACACAACCACCATCATTGGAGACTATCCAACAAGGGTAAAATGCAATTATTAGTAAGCTAAATGATTTGTGTGAGCATTTCAAAACCATTTCAGATCATCATTTGGAAAGATCAGTTAAAGAAAATATTGGAACTTCTTCAAATTCAAGATACCCAAGAGGTGTTCGATCAAATGACGGGAAGGAATTTCAGCATTTTTTTTTCGTTTGAGTATCAAAGACCCCGAGTAAAACTAGATTTCATCGCTTTGTTGTTGAAGAAGACCCAACAATCTATATTCGCAAGGCAGAACAGTGGTTTTTGCATCATGAGATTCCTGTTTCGGAGCGAGTTCAATTGGCAGGGATCCACCCGAGGAGATGCACAATTATGGTTTCAGTTACTAAAGGAAGAAATGGTTTATGTTTCTTGGGAAGACTACAAGGACAACTTGTATGCACGGTTGACAATAAGTACATGGATTTCTTTGGAGAGTTGTCCAAGTTAAGCCAAACCAGCACCGTTCAAGAATTTCGAGACAAATTTGAAAGACTACTGGCTAAAGCAGGACCAATTCCGCAGCATCAACAGGTCAGTATGTTTATTAGTGGGTTACATGTTAGTATTCGCACTGAAATGCAAGCAAATAAATCTACAACACTCTCTTCTGCAATTGGTTTAGCACGTCTATTTGAAGCTAGAAACAATCATAGCAAAAGAGTTAATCCATGGTCATCTCTACAAGAAAATCTTTTCTATTCAAGCAAATCTTGAAGACAACGATGATGTAGAAACAAAGGTTGAAGAGGTTTGTGATGAACAAAAGGAAGTACCAGACATTTCTTTGCATGCACTTACAGGTAGCCGAGCACCTCAAACAATGCAAGTCAAGGGAAAACTTGGGCTTAAGTCAGTGAAAGTGTTAATAGATTCGGGAAGCACACATAACTTTATTTATGAGCACCTTGCGGAGAAACTTGGGTTGCAGCCAATACCAAAGGGAAAGCTAGAAGTATTTGTAGCTACGAGAGAAAGGGTAAGCAGTTCAGGTATAGGTCCTCAAACTCAATTGATGTTACAAGGAATTCCAATAACTGTATATGCTTATTTACTTCCATTGGAGGGCTACGATGTTGTATTAGGAACTCAATGGTTGCGTACATTGGGTCCAATTGTGTGGGATTTCTCTAAGTTTAAAATGAACTTCAAAGTTGATGGGAAGGAAGTTGCTTTAGAAGGGTTATCTTTATCTAAGAAAAAGGTTGATGACAGTCCCAATCTACTTCTACTATTTAAGAAGAATAAAGGAATTTCATTGCACTTGTATTCTCTTAAAGCATCACAATCACCAAAGTGTCAATCCACACAGATTGTTGAGACTGTGCCTGATGCTGAAGTTAACGCTAATAAGTTATTGCAAGAGGTTCCAGACATCTCTGAGGACAAGGGAACACTTTAAGGGGGGAGGAGTTGATGCAGTCATCTAATCTATTTGGTTATGTTACTAAGTAGTTGTAGTACGTATTATATCAGTCGTATGTATTAGGATTATCCTGTTTCGTTGTAACCGTCTAATTAACTCGTAACAGTGTAACTGCTGAAACTTATTTAGGCTACAGATTCTAAAATGAAGGTTATGTTGAATGTTATTGAAGTACACAGTTGTGTCAAGGAGTTTTGCGTTGGTTTATCTCGAATCAAACCAATTGGGAGGTAGGGATTTCCTCGAATTAATCTCACAATCATTCTCGTTTTATACTTATATTCATGTTGATTTGGTGGTCGTAACACAGTTACACATTAGGTGGTTATACCCACATTGCTTTGAATCGCAGAAAACACTTATTCTGATGTATTATGTTTAAGGATTAAAGCAACAAATTCCAATGTGAAACTCATTTGGCTAATCAACTAAATTATACAATTTCTATGGTTGCCCTCTAAACCCCATAACATGAGGATCTTTAAGTTTAATTGAGATTTCTAAAGACAATGTAACCCTGGCTAACAAGACACAAGTAAAAAAAAGGAAAGAAATTGTTCGAAAATGAATGGAATAAAAATACTCACCCAGGTTTAGAACGCATACATTTGTAGAAGAGCTTGAAAGGACCTGGTACTGTCTTAAATGGATTTCCTTCGAAACAAGCCTACAACCAACGACAATATGAAAACACACACCATTAGTATCATGAAAATGTTTGTGAAATTCAGAAACAAAACCCTAATTAATAATTGAAATAACCTGAACAACATCTTCAGCACGATCATTGCATCTATGAGCTTTAGGTTGTCGAGTATCACCCTCTGGTCTACCCCATGGACTCTCTCTTCTTGGTACTGGTCTTGTAGTAGTCGACGATGACGAATCAGAACTCATTGCTCAACACACAAATGAAAATGTCCAGTGTGAACTGAACACCCCTGTATAACACTCCCCGAAATAGCCTCCGTAAAGAACGAGTCGCTTATAGGAAAGATGAAAGGCCCTGATTGATTTAAATGAATCAACGGTCTAAGATGAGATACAGGTCAAACTAGTATAACTGGATCTAGCCTGAGATGTCTACATCAAAAGGAAAAAAGGAAAGAGAAATAAAGGATCTGGTCTGGTCTGGAGGGACGGAAAATGGGTCTACAAAAGTTCATGAATGGGTTACTGCTGATTTATTTTCTGTTCATGGTGATTGTGACTCCACTGTTTGATTGTCAAAGTTGTTTACCAAGTAATTTCTTTCCTGATGCCCTGGTTGATCTCAACACATGGTATGCTAATGAACATGGAGATTATTTGAGTATTGAGAAGCCTCATTTCTTTGTTGGTCTCATCTGGCTCGAGCTACTCGTAATGTAGCCTCCCTGCATTGCTAATTTACGGGATCTTCACGAGTAAACTGTGGGTGAAAAAGACTTGCTTGATCTATGGTGTCAGTACTGCTACATCCATGGTATGTACTACTAAGATTATGTCTTTTTTTTTTTTTTTTTGCTTGAAGCTCATTTTAAGAGAATCTTTGTCTAATCATAGAAGTATTATACTGACTCAGTAGTATCAAGATTTCCAAGTAGAGTAAATTTGGATCAACTGTATACTCCGCATTGACCTACTATAGGAGTACTATGAGTGTTTGATTTGTATTTGAATACAAGAGTTAGTTGAAATCAGACTCAGATAGTAGCTAACACTCATTTTGAAAGCCAGGCCTTCTAGTAGAGTAATTTTGAAACCAAGGCCTCCAAGTAG
>JAJJMA010304567.1:0-14658 GCA_023529015.1 Papaver nudicaule | reverse complement strand
TCCACTCATTGCCAATTGGTTTTGAGTTGGATGCCCACACTTTAATACTTTATCTCCACATCATCATTAGATCCAAATTTGAATTGAAAATCAAAACTATTATTCCTTCTTTTTGTCTTTTAATAGAGGGTAAAACCTAAGTATTGGAGATGAACTTTAGGTAAAAAAAGTCATGTTTTTGTTTGTATTTGCCATGTAGGAATGACCCCAATCAAAAAGATAGTATTTTGACCCTCACCCCCACCCTTAGCATTGGAGATGCTCTCAGACGCATGACTCAAAGGCATATTAAAACACGAGCGAGATTTCAGGCGGCTAACGAAGAATATCTTAGCTGCCGATTGTATCGGAGGTAAGAAACATTTACTCCCACTCCCACATTAAAATCTGACCAGAACTCAGAGCCAGAACAACAATTTGACACACGACCGACAAGTCAATCACCATATACGAGCTAGATTTTGAGTCAGACGAAAAAGTCTACATACACCCTTTGTGAGTCAGACAACTTAGCAAATACCCCCAGACAAAATTCAGGATTTGATATAACACCAGCCGATCTCAATGAAAAACCCCAAAAAGCCCTAAACCCTTTTCTCTTTCTCTCTTTCTCTGTTTCGTATACACAAACAGAGCTTCTTCCTCCTCCATCCTCTCTGTGTCTGCCCAAAGCTTATAGTTCACAGTCTTAAACTCTTAATCCATCAAACAACAACACAATATGAAGTTAGATGTAGATGTATTGAGATACCTATCTAAAGATGATTTTAGGGTTCTTACTTCTGTTGAGATGGGTATGAGAAACGTAAGTCCCTCTCTCTTTTGCCTCCTTCAATTTCCTCTGTTTTTTTGTCTTAATTCTGATGTATAAAGTTGTTTGTTTTACTTGTTTTTTCAGCATGAAATTGTACCAGTTGAGCTTATTGGTCGTATAGCTTGCCTCAAGTAAGTTTCTGATTTTGACCTAATTTTAGCTCAAATTTCTCAAATTTATGAACCCATTTGGTGTATAACAGTGACTTATGGGTAATTAACATGAATTTTGGGTCTGAGTTTTTCTAATTTTGACCTAATTTTAGTACTGCTGCATCTAATTTTGCTGAATTCAGTAACCCATTAGGTATAGAATAGTTGTCTATGGTTTTTAGAACATTAAATTTGAGTATGGGTTTGTTGCTAATTTCACAAAAATTAGGTTTTTACACAAAAAGATCCGGTGTTTAAACAAAAAGATTCGGTTTTTATCGAAAATGTATCCTGTTTTTTTTTTTTTTTTGATGATTGGATGTTGATGTTACACAAAAAGATTCGGTTTTTATTGATAATGTATCGTGTTTTTTGATGATTGGATGTTGGTGTAATTGGGTTTTATGTATAGGCATGGAGGAACATACAAGGTGTTGAAGAATTTGCTAAAGCATAAGTTGGTTCATCATGATTCTTCTAAATGTAAGTAATTGAGAGACTTTTGCTGTAAGATTTGAGGTTTAATGAGTGCTGTGGGTTCGTTAAATAGTGTTTACTAGTTTTTTGTGTGTGCAGATGATGGGTTTCGGCTTACTTACCTTGGGTATGATTTCCTTGCAATAAAGACTTTGGTTAACCGGGGAGTGTTTGCATCGATTGGACGACAAATTGGTGTTGGGAAGGAGTCTGGTAAGTTCTACCATAGGAATGTAATTGGTTGCTGGAACTTAAGAGTTTTGTCTGATTGATTTGTTTTCAATAGTTTACTAATACACCATGATTTATTTTTCTTCTGGGTAGATATATACGAGGTGGCTACAGAGGATGGTACAATATTGGCAATGAAGCTTCATAGGTTGGGTAGAGTCTCTTTCAGGGCTGTCAAAGCTAAGCGTGATTATTTACAGCACCGCAGTAGTTATAACTGGCTTTACTTGTCACGACTTGCTGCACTTAAGGAGTTTGCTTTTATGAAGGTTTACTTGTTTCTCAGTTTGTTTTCCCTTCTATTTCTTGAATTTAGTGATCAAATGAATTGAAGTTGACGTATAAAATAAATTAGCTTTTGCTTGCTTATTTAGGCCTTGGAGGAGAATGGTTTTCCTGTGCCAAATGCTGTGGATTGTAATAGACACTGTGTGATTATGGGGCTTGTCCAAGGTTATTCACTGTAAGAAAAATTTCTTTCAAGTTCTTAAGTTTATTCATATATTTGACGTACCACATAATGTTTTCTTTCACTTATAAAATCTTGTATTCAACATAGATCGACTTCAGTGTAAGAATATCAGATGCAGATGCTATCTTTATCAGTTGACCGTTATGGAAATTGAAATACATTTTGTGCTGTCTTGCAAAAAATTGTGGGTTATGATAACTGATTAGCTTTCTTTTTCCCTACCCAGTGTGCAGGTGAAAGAAATTCAAAATCCAGACATTGTGTTTGAAACGATTATTGGACTTGTTGTTCGTTTGGCAGAAGTTGGTCTTATCCATTGTGATTTTAATGAATTCAACATAATGGTAAGTAGTTTTGAGACCCGTATGTCGGGCTCTCTGAAGTTGTAGATCTTGGCTACTCTTAGTTTATGCTTGTAGAGAATGCTTGTATTTTATTAATAATTTGGTAATTCATTTTATCTTGTGTAAATGGTAGATTGATGATGACGAGAAGGTTACCATGATTGACTTTCCCCAAATGGTGTCTGTTAATCATCGCAATGCTGAAATGTATGTCATATCAAATTTCTTGCCAACACCCTCGTATAATTTCAAATATGTATTAGTTTCCATGTTTACTTGGTTTAATATCTGTGAGTTACTCACCATTTTATCATTTAATTTTTGCTTTGTCAACTCTCCCATTTTCCAGGTACTTTGATCGTGATGTTGAATGCATATACAAGTTTTTCCGCAGGAGGTCAGTGGTCAACCTGCTTAATTTTAAATAAATTATGCCTTGGAAAAATTTGTTAGATCAAATATTTAACATTCCTGAGGTGTTGATATTTCATGGCTTCTGCACAACCAATTGGTTGTTAGTAACTTTCTCTCTTCAAGAATATCTCTGATCTCTTGTTGGTATGCTAGACTTGTTTGTGTGTTACCTGTGCACTAGAAGAATTGTGATCTCATTACATCTGTTTTCTTCCCTTTATTGATACCTTAATGTATTACATGTTAATGACTTCATTCTTTTTCAGATTCAACCTTGATGAAGATGAAAATGAAAGGCCTACCTTTGCTTCTATGATAAAACCAGTTGATTCTCTGGACAAACAACTTGCTGCCAGTGGGTTCACAAAGAAGGACAATGAAGCTATTGAAAAGGTACAGAGTGATGCTAATCCATCAATGAGTTTAGTAGAAAGAATTTAACTTTTGCTTCCTAATATGAGGAGGCATTGGGTTCTGTCATATTCAGGTGTTGATAAAGGTGACCGTATGTAGTATCAAGTGTTGTAGGACAAACTAGCCGTGTGTTTTTTTGTTAGAATCTTGATTATACCTCTTTGTAGTTTACTTGCTGCAGCTCCTTCACTATATGAACTTCATTTCTTTAAGACCCAGTGGCATATTCACTTTAAACCTAAGCCTCTTATATTCCCCCCATCCCCCACCCCCACCCCCCATTTAACGAATGATTTTTCACCTTTTAATATGGATGAACTTTAACTTAATTAATATGGAGTAATTGGTTTGAGAAGACGAAACTGTTCTCCAATCTCTTTAGGGTGTAAATATCAGTGTAGTGGAGATGAGGTGGTTGTATTTATCAATTACATTACGGGATCACAATAACAAGTAAATAAGATGTGCATCTTCACTGGAGATAAGGTGGTTTTAGTTTTAAAAATATTTTGTTCTAGCCTTTGTTTAAAATGTGCGTCTTCACTCGAAACGTCGCATGGTTCTTATCAGTTGTTCATATTAAATGGTTATACCACCCAGCCATCATATCTGCTGGATTAAAATGCATTTATCAACCATTTCTCTTTGTATGATGCAGTTTATTGAAGGTGAAATGAATGAAGAAATAAATTCTGATGATGAAGAATGCCTCCCCAATGATGAAAATGATGCCAACGTCAGTAATTTGGATTCTTTGAAATTGGTAGGCCACGTAAGCTCTTTACCAAGTTACTGATTAGTAATTTTGGGTGCTATTGCTCCTAGATGACGACATTGATTTTTTTTGTGTGCTGTATAGCTCTTTGTTTTCTTTAACTAGATTCTTATACACACTTTTGCTTGATTAGTTTTAGGTCAACATAGAACACTTCTATGAAGGAAAGATAAAAGAGAATTTTAGAAAATTAGGAAAATATGCAACTGAAGAGGCTCGGTTGTTTCATGTAAAAGTTGCAGTGTCTTGTAGTTTCTGCATTCTGTTGCATTTGTCGTTGCACAAACCCATAGCAGTGACGCTGTTTGCTCTGATTCAGGAGGATGAGGACGACAATGAGGATACTCCTAGTGAAGCTGGTACTGAAGACCCCGAACTGAAGGTATATACACTTTTGCTCGATTATAGTTTTAGGTTAACATGGAACACGTTCGCGAAGTAAGAATAAAAAAGAACTTTCTGAAACGAGGTTGTTGAATGAAAAAGTTACAGTTACTTGTATTTCTATGGCAACTTAAAGTTGGCTGTACTAGAGTAGCTTCCTCATGCGGTTACCCTTGTAGCTGCACCAATGAAGTTTATTCAGTTACGCTCTATTTAATTTGTTTCAGGAGGATGAGGGCCAGGAGGATGAGGAGGACAATGAGGATACTCCTAGTGAAGCCGGTACTGAAGATCCAGAACTGCTTAAACGCTTAAACAAGCAAAGACGCCATGCAATAAAAGCAGCACAGGGAGGAACGAAGAAGGCTGTTACCTCAAGAAATTCTTACAAGGACAAGGGTCACAAAAAATCCCAAAGCTCCAAAGTCCTAAAGAAGCAAATGTCCGACTGGTAGTGATTAATATCTAGAAGAAGCACGAACGATCTGAAGTTAATGTACCGAAAATGATCCTGAAGTCAAGTCTCTCAGTGTAGCTGTGGCATGAACTACAGTGTTATGGACCAGCAGAACCACCAGGGGCTAATCTCTTGTGCGTGTGCACACTACTGCGTATGCCCCAATTCACATCTCGTGCTAGAAATCTCAATATATCATTCTGTTTATTATGAATACTCATTAAGCTTATTCAGTTGAGCTGCATTTTGCAATTTTGATATGAAAAAATGGATTAGCGCACATTAAAATTTTGTAACCTATGTCTTCTGGATATCATGTTCTTGGGAGAGAGTGCTCTGATATGCCAAGCCAACTAAAACAAACTAAGCAAAGTAGGTACAAGCTCCAAACAATCATGTAGTGTAAAAGTCCGGCTTCTTTTCTTCATTTGTGAAATCATTTGTGAAAGGTAGACAGGAATGTCACCACCAGTCAGTTTTTCAGTGTGTCAGAGTTTTCAATGGTTCTGAAGAATAGACCACACCAATTAAAGGCGGTTTAGGATATACGAATCTTTGTACAACCGGTAAACCTATAAACCTATATACAGTGGGTAGTTGTATCGTTGGGGGGAAAAGAAAACAAAATCTGCACTCCCATGGATAATCTCCCAGCAGAGATAGCATTAGAAATATTTTCTCGAGTCCCAGTTGATACAGTTTTGGAATGCAAACGAGTTTGCAAAAGATGGGAAAATCTCTTACCACTTGATAAGAATTTTGCTGATATGCACTTGCACCATCAACAATTACCAGAGCAGGATTTATACGTCCAGGTTTTATTTTCTTACGTAGTCTAGTAAAAAATAAAGTTAGTACTGATCACCAACTTTACTACGGTGAATATGATTTGGGGAATAATGATGCTGATCACGACAAGCAGTGCGTTCCAAACAAACTTAGATTGATCGATCATCATGTTCCTAGATTTCGTTTAACGTTAGAGAGCAGTCCTCTGGTTGGTTCTTGCAATGGTTTGATTTGTTTGGCCGGACCTAGAATGGATGGCATCTGCGATCCAATCCACATCTGTAATCCCATTACTAGAGAATTTGCGTACCTTCCAGGATATACAGAAAGTAACGAGTACAAATCTGTTTGGAAGATATATAGTGGTTTCGGTTACATTCCTCAAACTAATGAGTACAAGGTCGTCAGAATCATATATTGTTTTAACAGCGATTATTCGCTTCTTACCGGACATATACAAGTATACACTCTTGGCGGTGGCGGTGGGTGGAGAAATAAAGGGGAGATCACATGCAGGTTATATGCACAACGTGGCATCTTTGCTAATGGAGCTATTCATTGGATGGGTGTGAATAATTTCGTACCAAGTGTGAATAATGTGGATAAAGTGATGGCCTTTAATTTGGCTGATGAAAAGTTCCATGTGCTTCCCCCTCTGCCATTTTCCGGTACTTCTTTTCAATCTCCATGTGCTTGTCTTATCGGTTCATACGGAGGATGGTTGGGTGTTAGTTCCTATGGAATCAGTGATGGCGCTGAAGGTTTAGATATATGGACCTTTAAGAAGACATCAAGCACTAGTACTGCAGGTAGCAATAACGAGTACGAGTCTTGGAGCTGGTGTAAGGAGTTTCGTATTTCAACTGAAAATTCACCCCCTTACAGGTATGTGCACCTCAAAAAAACCTCAAACTAATGAGTACAAGGTCTATGCACCTCTTTTTGATGTCTATGTGGTCGGGCCCGAGTGGGTCCGACAGTCCGTTAGATCCTTCAAAAAAACCTACCGTCAATTTAAATTTTGATTTATTTTTCTGGAGGTCAGGGTCTATGCACCTCTTTTTGATGTATTTCTTGCTTGTTTCTCTTTAATAAAAGTATTCCTTCTGAGGTGTTTTGCCAACAAATAAATCTTTTGTTAGAAGTGTGCATCGATTTAGCCGTTTTATAATCTTTGTTTGGAATTCATGTGTCATAGTTCAATTAAGACTTAAAACCTTTTCTCTTGTATTGCCCACATCATAAACTTTTCAGCAGGCATAAGAAATATTGGTAAGCCTTTTCTCTTGTGTTTGCCCACTCTTCAGCAGGCATAAGAAATATTGGTAATTTCCTCTCATGTTCACCACCACAAACATAGTTCGATTTGGGAAGCGAATCAGAGTTGATTATTTCAATGAGGTGCAAGAGATTAATAAAAAGTACAAGAAGTTACACAAGGATAATGAAACTGCACTTGCTCAGACGAAGAACGCAATGCACACAATTTATATTTTATAACACAATCGTCATGAATGGGAGGTTGGCCGAGGTGTATAGGTCCAAAATGATGGGAGGCTACCAGGGTGCTGGGCCACTGGTTGACATCAAGGTATACGCCCCTCAACTTTGAGGTCTTCTATGCCACTTAGAGAGATGTCCTTGGTGTCTATGCAAATTTTGAACTACAATGATAATAGTTGATGGTCCTGCCGTACAGTACAGTGATCAGATCAACAACAATTTTACTTAGGCTTTTATTTGCTCGATCTCATTTTTGGTTCGCCCACCGTGATCGGTGTAAGAGATGTGGCGTTAGTTTGCTGCTCTCCCAAATTGTGTATGTCTGTTAGAGTCTTATGTAGAGAACTGAGTAACTACAAAATCTACAAGTCAGATACGGATTATGGCACTTGTTTTGGTCATACATGCTCAAAACATAGGTATACATGTATAAACAGTTTACGAAATGAGCATCAGCTAAAACATTTATTTCCTACCTAAATTTGGCCCCATGAAAAAATAATTCCGGCGGATGTTGTATAGTAAAATCGGAAAACCCCTTATAAAACAAGACCTTTTTACCCTTTCTCAATTAGTTGCTAATTAGTTGATTAGTTAGTTAATTCTGTTTATAGTTAAGTTAGTTTGATTAAAGTTAAGCTATATAGTTAGTAGAAAATCATTTGAGTGTGTTTATAGTTATAGAGAAGAAAGAGAAAAGGGTGGGAAAACTTTGAAAAACTAGGGTTTTTGTGAAAATGGTGAAAGAATACACCGATGATGAAGCCTCTAGTAGTGATGAAGATGTTGATGAATCACCAAACGAGTTTGATCTTGATTATGTGAGGGAGCAAGAATACATTCACAACCAAAACCTACGTGAGGAACTCGAGAGGGAGCGAAATGATGATTATTACCGTGAAGTTCCTCCCAATAATGAGATGTGTTAAGCAACTAGAATGGTGTTTGTCTAGCTTGAAATGCAGCTTGAAATCTTGTTTGAATGGAAAAAAGATCAAAATTTGTCCATGGGTTTAGCCTTCGAAACACAGAATCGTTGTATGATCAACAGATTATCAAACGATTGTTGTTCAGTAGTAACAACAATCGTTTAAAGATATGAATTATAAACAACGATTCTGGGTTTTTAATGGAAGCTTGGTTTGCAGAACCAGAATCAACTTTAATTTTCTTATCCTATCCAACCGCCGATTAAAACATTGATATTTTCTTCAAAAAAATGATCAAGTTATTAATCGGCGGTTGTTGGGGAATACAAAAGCCGATTGTAGAGTACATGAGACCTAGAATTTCGTCGAACTTTAATCGGCTCATATTCAGTTTTGTATGTGCCGATTTTAGAGTACAACCTTAAATTTCGTCGAAGTTCACTCGACTCATATTCAGTTTTGTATGTGCCGATTGTAGAGTACAGGAGACTTTCAATCTCTATGTAACTCTAGTAGGCTCATATTCAGTTTAGTATATGCCGATTGTTTTTAATCGGTGCTTATCATTGTATGTATGAGACGATTTTGGTATCTAACTTCCTTCTCCAATTTTGTAGATTGTTCTTCGACTCGAAGATCAACCCGAAGCCGTGTCTAAGCTACTGCCTGATACTTCCGCCCACTATCAAACTGACTTGGTATGCAACAACATAATCTTGATTTTTCATCCGCCATTTGAAAACAATTTCTATAGTATAGTGATCTAATTGCCTTTTGGTTTTCTCCGTGAAGACATGGAACACTAAGGAGGAAGCAAAGGCTTGGTTCGTAGATAAAGGCAAGAAGCTGAACCAAGGTCTAGTGTTTGGCAAACGTTCAAACATAAATCGTTTGGAAATTGTTTGCGATCGAAGTGGCGCCCCAACAAGTCATTGGAGAAAGTCTAAACCATATGAGAAAAAGAGTTCGAAGTGTGAGTATAAATGTAAATCAAGGAAGTGTCATTGCCGATTCAAGATTGTAGTAGGTCACAGCCGTTCAAAAGGGTATTTCCTACGTAGGGTTGAGAACGGTCATCACAACCATGATTCTCCTCATTCTCTTATTGGACACTCTTCCGTTTGTGCGTTGAAACCCCATCAACAAGATTCATTTTATCGGTCTAAGGTTAAAAGAGATTGCCCATTACCTCCGCTTTGTAGGTTTTCTTATTGGCCGGGGTTCACCAACAATGATTCTGCAAAATGGTTGGAGAAATACGAGCCTAACATGAAACGATGGAATGAATTATCCGGGAATGACCCAAATGAGCGTGTAATGGTTGACTTGGATTCATATGTGGTAGACCTGGCCTAGTATTAAGTTTGGTTTTGTGAACGGATTGTCTTATTTTGGAGCTTTCATATGTTGTATTTTGCATTTTGAACAATGATTAATGTATGTATGAAAGTGTTTCGGTTTAATATAAGTATGTTTGAAAGTTCTGTGCTATACAATCATCGTAGATTTAACTTTAAAAAACCGATTATCTGAGAAAAAAAATAATCGGTTTATAAACGTAAATCATCAACCGATTATAAAGTTACAGGAAAAATCCGATTCCAAATCAACAAAATCGGTCACAAAATTTATATATATACGCCGATTGAAAAGTTGGAAAATATTATCGGCTTTTATTAAGAAATGTGTATGCCGATTTTTTTTCTGATAACTCAGAAGGGAAAAATCCAATTTTAAGTACAAACAATCGGCTTATAATGTCTTAATGATAAACCGATTTGTATATAATCGGCTAATAACTTGGTATGGTAAACCGAATTATGCATACATAAGAAGTAAGTAATAAAACATGACATTCATCCATAGATAAAGTCTTAAACTGAAACAAGTCATCCAAACAACAAGTCTTAAAACAAGAACAACAACAAGTCTTTAAACCAAATAAACAAGTCTTTAAACCATCTAAAGTTCTAACTACTTAGACATTTCATGATCATCACCACAAGTATCTAACGACGGCGCTTTGCTGGGAAACCAGGAGGATGGTCGGGTTCATATCCAGCAGCAGCAAAGGCGGCAGCAGCAGCACTAGCAGTGGCGGCAGCAGCAGCAGCCTTACGAGCTTTATCTGCAGCATCAAGTTCTTCACACAGCTTCGCAGCCGTCTCCATTTGATACGTATAATCTTTGTACTCTTGATGACTAGAGTTATTAGGGCGGAATTCGAAATAACTATAGACGAAAGATAAGTAAAACGTAGCACAAGGACATAATTACGAAGAAAGATATCTTCTCTAGATTATGAACAAGACAATATTACAATAATCTCTTTCACGCTCACAATCTCACTAAGCTTGCTTTTGCAATACAATGATTACCTCACAAACTTCTTCTCTAGATTTACTAGATGCCTACGGTGTTCGGTGTCCTAAGCTATGCGCTAGGCACCTCTATATATAGTGGTTTGGGTTTCCCCAAAACCTCATAGGAATCTATTTCCTAATCTAAGAATCCTTCTTTATAAAGAATCCTTCTCTAAATAGGAATCCTTTCCTAAATAGAGTTCTTCCCTCAATTAATCTTGAGGTCGACCAAGTTCCTAAAGAGACTAGGATACACCTGTATCATGGGTCCCCCCTTTAAGAACTTGAACTCCAGTGAAAGTTAGAAATGGAGATTAGGGAACTCGAGAGTTCCTTTCTCCCTGTTGAACCACTTAGCCTTGCTGGGAACTTGACCTTGACATCCAATTATGAAAGCTTCTCTTTCTCCTTTTCGTGTCTTAGTCACTCTTCGCTCCAAAATGCAATCTTCTTTCAGCGGCTCCTCTCGATCAAACCATAAGTCTTCTACGCGCGGTAAGATCACCTTGTCATCTCCATCATCATCCTGTAATGGTGGCTCAAACAACTTCAAGTATTCGGCATTGATGACCGAGTACATTCCTAGATAAGGTGGTAAATCGAGGCGAAAGACATTGTCACCAATCTGATCGAGAATACGAAATGGCCCATACCTCAATGGCTTCAACTTCTTACCTTCCCCCTTCAACCTTTCCTTACCTAACTTCAACCATACCATGTCACCAACACAGAAATTACAAGGAACAAGATGCTTGTCATGTTTTGCCTTGTATTTGGCTTGTGAATTCTTCAGTTGTGTTCAAAGGTCGCATGAATTTGAGAAATCTTCTCCAAGAACTTCTGTGCCTTTTGTCTCTCACTTCCTTCTTTTCCCCCAACTGTTGTATCACTTGAAAACACCAAATCGAAAGGACTAGGCGGTAAGTAGCCATAACACGTCTCGAAAGGAGACTTTCCTGAAGAACTGTGAACCGCTCTATTGAAAGCAAACTGTAGATATGGTAAACTCTCATCCCAAGTCTTAGGATGTTTAGAGTTACATCCCCGTAACATGTGAACCATAGTCCTATTGACTACTTCTGTCTGCCCGTCTGTTTGTGGATGAAAAGTTGTACTCTTCTTCAACCTAGTGTCCATCATCCTCCACAAAGAATCCCAAAAGTGACTAAGAAACCGACTATCCCTATCAGAAATAATCGAGGTAGGTAACCCGAAATGCTTCCACACATGCTCGAAAAAGAGCTTTGCTGCACCCGCTCCAGTCACCGTCTTTGAACATTGAATCAATGCAATCATCTAGCTGAACCGGTCAACCACAACGAACAAGTAATCATGACCCGACTTGGTCTTCGGCAATCCACCAAGCAAATCCATAGAAATACTCTCCCAAGGTCTTCATGGTACCGGTAATGGTAGATACAACCCATGTTTCCTGTTTGAGGGTTTAGATGTGCAACACAACTTACAACCTAGAACAAACTTAGCCACATCATCTTGCATCTTTGGCCAAAAGACATAACGTCGTAGGTTAAGTAGCGTCTTATTCATCCCAAAGTGTCCAGCAACTCGGGATGTATGTGCTTCTCTCAACCATTGCAACCTATCTCCATCTTCTGGAATGCATAACAATTGACCTTTGTATAATAACCCATCTCGGAGTGTAATTGTATAAAACCCCAATGGTTAGATCTTATACAATACACCCAAATATCACATACGAACATACACACAATTATTCCTAAACATACATCTAACGAGTGGCATAAGAAATATTAAGAGAGTAAGGTTAGAGATACTTGACAAGAGGTTTACTTGGTTCGCCCTTATGTCAGGACTACATCCAAGAATATCACTAATATAAGCATAATTACAACCCTCAATTACCTTGCTAATCTTCTAAGTATGTACTCACAATAAGAACCCTAATTTCAGCCTTGGGCTATGGAGAGCAAGTAGAATACTTTCCCTCTCCCTAGACCAATCCGAAATGTGTCCAACCCCTTTCTCAGAGGCATCTCTCGCTATTTATACAAGATTTACATTAGTGCTATACAGCTATTACAGACGAGTTACGCTCTGACGCTAATTTGTCTCTACCCGCCGACAAAGTATGTCGCCGAGTAGTATTTCAACTATTTACTTCCAGCGAGTAAGTCTTCTTGAGGATAAGGATTGCTGACGAGGTTTCCACTGAGTCAACAAGTCAACCCTGACAATCTATCCGTTCTGACGAGTAATGAATGCTCAACTACTTATCACCTTCCCCCGCTGCGCTATTCCCGCTCCACTAATGCTGTTTATTCCGCCGACTCCTACTTCACACCTTACCGCTATGCCCAAGAATTGGATACTTCGCCCACAGCTTCCATTGTTGATTCCATACTTCTCTTGAGTGAACTTTGTGATACACTTCCGCCCTTGGGATGCTATTACTATGCAAAGGCATTTTCTACCCTTACATTTTGCCTCTTTCATTTCCAAGATCTTCGATCGCCGGGAATGAAATTTTTTCCTTCGCCGAAAATGCCGCGCCCACGTTCTCCACTTCTGCTTCAGTTACGCCGCCCACTCTCTACTAAATTTACGTTACACCACGTGTTTCTCTCTCAGCCTTCGTTATGCCACGTGTCATTCATGCAGCCATCTGCACTTTATGACCGGTAACCGTTGATGCCCGCGATCTCCGCCACTTCTCCACGCTTTGTAACCGCTGATTGGCAGTTACACTTTTCCTTCCTATAAATACTGGTGGACTTTCTCGCCCTAACCCTTTACCTTCTTCTTCTTCACTCGAGTAGAAATTTCCTTTCAGAGTTTTTCAAACCCTAACTCCTTCTCTGCTGCTGCTGCTACTGTATTTCTTCAAGGATTCCTCCATTTTATCACAAGCTTCTTATCATCTTTCTGCATTCATCTTCCTTCAGACTAGACCTATGTTTTGATCTCCTTTGACTGCTACTCAGCCGGATTTGTTCATCTTTTCCGGTCACTTCGATTTTCCGGTAAACCGTTATCTCGCCTGAATCCTTACTCTGATATCTTTTCTGCACTCATGGCTTCTACTACCCAAACTTCTTCTAGTTCTGCAACTCCCAAAGCTCAAGTCTCCACTTCACCAGTCAATGAGGTTGAATCTCCCTCTTCTCCCATCGCTACTAAGGCTCTTACACGCCCGTCTTGGAAAAAGTGGTCAGAGTATTGCGCTTTTGACAAAGTGTTCATTGCTCCTTTAACATTGACGCTCCTAAAGAAGGTGACAAAGGCTTCTACCCCTACTACTCTAGAAGATATTCGAACGCCGGACCAACATGGCGAGTGTGCTGTGACTGCTTATGGCACGCTCAAGGCTGGGAAGGCGGATCTGTTTCCTTTATACGATCCCGCCGATACATTCATGTGCAATTCGCATCTTAGTAGAATGGAAGCTCCGCCGCAGCAATAAGACTAACTACCCAGATTTGTTTGAGGAGGGTAGGTTCTCTCCCGAGGAGTATACCGTTGAGAATTTTTTTAAAGCAATATGATGTTCTTCCTTCCTCAGTAAAAGGTGAGCCCTGGGCTTACCACTTTGTTACCAAGAAAACATTTTCAAAGAAACCTGCGGAAGTCATGCTCGGTGCTGTGGACGCCAAGGAGGTTACTGGCACTACTACGACGAGAAAGAGTTATGAGACTGGCTGGACCAACATACCCTGCTCGCTGGAGGGTCCTTGGTTGCTAGGGTGGAGTGATGCTGATAGAACGATCAAGCGACTAGACTTCCTCGAGGAACACAAGCGCTTCAAAAATCAAGACTTTACCCATTTGGACTGGGCGGAAGAAAACAATATCTGGACGCCGATGGAAAGATACATATAGATTCCCAGGGTAACTGGCTGGTGTTGTCCAAAAAGTCTGCCAAAAGGAAATCCTCCTCTCAGGTAATAAATAACTTGGCGAAGGCTAATGCTAAGAAGTGTGATGCTGTACGGCCAGGCTAAGACTATTGAGTGGTACCGCCGAGAGTTAAATTATGCTAACGAATTAAATGTTAACCTTGATAATCTTCTCAAAGTTTCTCAAGCCGATCTAAAGTGGATGGAAAGCGAACGAGATAATGCCCGCCGACTAGCTGAACTTAATAACAAACGGAAAGAAGCC
>JAJJMA010304558.1:8574-26293 GCA_023529015.1 Papaver nudicaule | reverse complement strand
GTATGTCATGATATGACTGCTCCATTGTCTCATTACTTCATATATACTGGACATAATTCCTATCTAACTGGGAATCAACTTAATAGTGAAAGTAGTACTGTACCAATTATAGCTGCATTGAAGAATGGTGTTAGAGTAATTGAACTGGATATATGGCCGAATTCTGCAGGCGATGACATTAAGGTTTATCATGGAAGGTACTGATGACTAACTTTTTATTTGCCAACTATATCAAATTTTACCAAAACAAGTGTCTTCTTGTTGTTTGCATCTCTTTTGGATGCCAAAATCATAGGGAAACCTGCCTCAGGTAGCCCCCGTGTCTTAGGATAGAATGTTGAAATTCTCCTGTGTTTCGTCCATTTGCAATGTGTTACTTGCTCATTCTTTGACATCTAAACATAAGCGGATCAAATCAATTGAGAATATGGAAGACCAATTTGGTATGGAGAAATTTAAGATACCATTTTGGTCATTTTAGCTTTTTTTAAAGAGCTAATGAACTGATTGAATGTCTATCAACAATGTTCAGGTTCATCTTTCACAAATGTTTCCATGAGATAACGGAATTTTGTTTCAAGTAATTTATACTTTCCTGTTTCTGTAGGACTCTGACTGCTCCAGTGCCATTCATTGAATGCTTGAAGTTCATTCGGGAGCATGCCTTTGTTGCGACGGAATACCCTCTAGTGGTAACTTTGGAAGATCATCTTACTTCAGAACTTCAGGCTAAAGCTGCTGAGGTGAGTAATCGGTTTCATACAGTTTTAATAATGTTTTTGTAAAAAATTTATCATTTAAGCACTTGCATTGGTTTCAACTTTCAAGTTTTTTTTTCATGACCAGAGTTCATTGTTTTTGGTTTTTAGATGATCACTCAAACTCTCAAGGATGTGCTTTTTACATCATTAGAATGCTTAGAGGAATTCCCATCACCAGAAGCATTGAAGGGGAAAATCCTTCTTTCGACCAAACCACCGAAAGAGTACCTGTACAGCAAAGGTTTTGATGAGGAAAAGAAGGATTCATGTGAGAACGAAACACCGTGCGAGGAAGTCATTGACGATAAAACTGAAAAACAAGTCATTGAAGATAAAAATGATATGGACGCTGAAGACAGTGATCAGCTTGAAGACAGCAGTGGTGAAAGTGAAGATACTGATAGTTCTGAAGATAAATCATCATGCTCATTAGGAGTTCATAAATACAAGAGTCTTATTGCCATTCATGCTAAGAAACACAAGGCTGGGTTAACCACATCTCTCAAGCTGGATCCTAGTAAAGTTGAACGCCTTAGTTTGAGTGAACAACAGCTAGAAAAGGGAGCGGAGAATCATGGAACCGAACTTGTCAGGTACTTAGTGATTCCAATTTCCAATTCTTTTTTCTCTGTGTATGCACATATGGCTTTTCTTAGTGAATGAGTGATCTGTCTCTAGGTTCACCCAGAGGAATCTGCTGCGGATATATCCAAAAGGAACGCGGTTTAATTCATCAAATTATAATCCACTGATTGGGTGGATGCACGGAGCTCAAATGGTAGCATTTAATATGCAGGTAGTTCCTTCACTCTGGTTGCACTCTATTTGGTTAATTAGTTTACGCCCTAAAAGTATCAAGTTTCTTCAACTTCTACTTCACTGTTTCACTTGAGATTTTTTTCTTCTTTTGAAGCCAAAATATAAAAGCTTCTTGGAATCTGAAGGTTCATCAAACATAAACTAACATGTGAATATCCTATGACAGGGATATGGCAAACGACTGGCGGTGATGCAGGGATTGTTCAGATCCAATGGAGGGTGTGGTTATGTGAAGAAACCTGATCTTTTATTGAGAACAGATGAAGGAAATAAGGTTTTTAATCCTAAGGGAAAGTTGCCAGTGAAGACATGCTTAAAAGTTAGTATTTTAATTTCGAACTTTAAGTGTAACAGTTTGCTTTTGGTTGATAAGCCATTGAATGGGCTCTTATCCTATGACTGCTATAAACAGGTGAGAGTGTACATGGGTGATGGATGGCGTTCGGATTTCAAGCCAACACATTTTGACACATACTCTCCCCCAGACTTCTACGTGAAGGTAAGTTAATTTGATTCATTATCTGAGTAGTTCTTAGCTTTTGAAGCCCTGCATCTCGCTAACATTCAGGTGACAACGTTTAAGTATCCGAGTCTTTAGACTACTAGACATCACTTATTCCGCCACATTTGAGCATTTTAAAATATTTCTTCTAATCCAAATTCTTTGATGACCAAAATCAGAATACGAATAGGCAGAGGACTAAAATTAAGCACCATGAACATTAAAAAGGCATATAGGTTTAGTCACTGAAAGTCTGAAACCTCTAATATCCTGTACCTATTTTCTGTACACAATGAGGAAACTTAGGCTAACCATTAAAACTTTCTAGCTAATTATCCTGAAATAGAGATGCTCTCTCGGCGAGCATCAGCAGAGCTATTCAATTTTCTGTACAAATGCTCGAAAATGGTTTCCTCATAAGGTCCTTGGATCCTCCTCCTTCATGGGATTCCACCTGATTGAAATGCTAGAACAGCACACTTCCATTCAAGACCTGTGATTTCCCTTGAAACTCGTGGAATACAATTACTGCCAGCACCCAAACCAACAGCTTGAAGATGTTCTCTAACAAACTGAAATGTTTAACAGTATCTTCTGCTTTCAACCAATCCCTGCTTTCGTATTCTGATTGCTCGACTCGGATTTGGATAATTAGTTTCCGCCCTTAAAAAATAGAATCGCTGCCTACCTCAGTCATTTTGAAATGCACTTTAAGTTGGTGGGTTTAGATTACTCAGTACCTACGAAATTTTTCTTTGACAGGTGCATATAGTAGGAGTTCCAGCAGATGCTAAAAAAAGGAAAACAAAATATTTAGAAGATACTTGGACACCAGTTTGGGATAAGGAATTCACATTCCCATTGACAGTTCCAGATTTAGCAATACTTCGTCTTGAAGCTCGCGATTATGATAAGGGTGAGAAGGATGATTTTGCTGGCCAGACTTGTTTGCCTGTTCGGGAATTAAGACCTGGTATTCGAACAGTTCCTCTCTATGACCGAGAAGGCACAAAACTCAAGTCCACAAAACTTCTTGTGCGTTTTGAGTTTGTTTAGGCATATTACCTTCTTGTAAGTGATGTCATTGAATTATGTAATGCTGTTATTGTACTTGTATTGTACTTAGCTCTTGTAATCCAATGAATAAAACGGTAACAACCTGGATTGTTATAGAGAAAATTTTCTTTTTCTGGGGGATTTTTTTTTCTTGTCGATACGAATTAAACCCGAAACAAGTGAACTGCAGTGAATGATGCATTTATGATAAAGATTGTTCCCTGCATACATCCTTGTCCAATAAAAAAAATTAAAACGTGGTTATCGCGCGATTACAGCAAGAACAAATGATATTAGTTCTTTTTTTTGAAAAGCAAGAACAAATGATATGGTAACCAATCCACTCATTTAAATCTTTATTCTCATGAAGACAAAGACTTTAAAAGCCAAGCTAAAGAGTTAAAGCGGAGCATTTGTTGTCTAGTTTATGTTTTCATTAGACTTCTCTGGTTATATTCCTCTAGTACAATAGAAAAAAATGATGGGAATCAGATGAGGATGCGTTTTTATCCTTGGGAATCCCTTTCTCTTTAAGTTTCTATCATTTGATGATTTCATGTAAAGTTTGGACAGTACTACCAGGGGCCAAACAAAGTTGAGTGATTCTACATCGGAAAATATTTTGCTCCAGCGCTGCTAGATCAAAGATGATCTAGCAGCACCAAGGCCAAGCATGTGGCCATTTGTGATGTCACGCGACCCATGGTTTTAACTATAGTTTGTTTGGGGAGTCCAAATTCCTTGGTCTTTCCAGCGGTACAAGGAAGCTTGACGATTTTTAGGATTTTATTATCACCGGTTATCATTGATTGATCGAATCATGAATTTAACCTATGAAATCGAACCTAAATTAAACTGAAGGTAACGGAAAATAAGATTATATTCTCATTTTCAAAAAGGATGATGCATGAAATTTTTGCAAGGTCAAGGTGGAGTTTTTATATAAAGTATGAACACACCATGGAAAGTGATTTTTCAAGAAAACAGTTGACAATTATATCTTGTTGAGTAGTATACAAGAGGACATGATTAAGCTTCCTTGTACTGCTATAAAGACTCTCAAAATTTTGAAGTCATCATGTATATCATAAATTTTCGATCGGAGAAAATCAAAAGTGTAAGAAAAAACAGGTTCGAATGCTATCTTGAAAGACGATTGTTTTTCTTTCATCTCAATAAGGTATTGATTATCAATGATTCCAAAATCGGTATCATCGGTTTTAAAAAATTCAGAGTCTTCATCAATTAGTTATGGATTACCACCGATTAACCGGTGCTTATTAGATTAACTTGAAATGAAAGGGAAAAACCAAAAAGCCGTCTAGAACATCAACAAACCGTGGTTAAACTAATGGGTTATGTGACATCACAAATGGCCACATGCTTGGCCTTGGTGCTGCTAGATCATCTTTGATCTAGAGCAAAATATTTTCCTTCTACATCCCTCAGCAGGCAGTAGAGCGAAAAAAGTTTGATCTTGCGAGATCAAAAATGATTTCGCAGCGAATGCGACCCTTGGATTGGGAGGGTGGGGGTTTATAACCCTTGGATGAAAAGGTGTTTAAATGATTTTTTTTAATAACACACCACCCCTTCATCCAAGGGTTATAACCCCCTCTCAATCCAAGGGTTGTGGAGCCGCTAGATCAATTTTGATTTCGCGATCAAAATCGCGCAGTAGAGTCCTTTAGGGAACACGAATGATATCAAGGGCTGTGAGAGACATGCCTACTGAGAAGGGTTCTCATTTTTTTTTTTTTGATCAGCTAGGGTTCTCATTTTTTACAGCCAACGATTTCTCAAAATCGTTGGATTAATCATTCTTAAAAATTTACCGACCTCAGAAGCAATAGCCAATAGAGTCACACGTGATACCGCAAGAGAATCAAAAAGAAAGATTTCTTCTTCACAATCCAAACACTTGAGAAATAGTGACACTGCCAGCATGTTCGATGTATGAGCACTAGATTTTGTCTCACATATATATGCAAATTCATCTATGATGTCACATTTTCACCCACTGCAACTGCATAGATATATATACTCCTATATCTTATCTCCCCGAACTAACTCAGATAAACACGCGAAATTGACCGACAGAAATTGAGAAGAAAAAACAGTAGGTCTCCTTTTTCACAAAAGAAGCTATGCATAAGAGGGTTGCATTTTCAGTTGGAGACAGCTTTCTTTCAAAGCTTAAGGGTGCAGGCAGGACCAGGCATATGCTCTTAATTGACGTACTTGTCATTTGTCATTAATCAAATCAATCTCTCTCTCTCGAATCTCATTTCTCTCCCAATCAACATTCGATTTACATTGCCTAGCTATTATTATGGTAGTATTAATTGTTTCGCTTTGGCAAGAAGAGAAGAGCTCAAGATACTAGACTCTTATATATTCTAGGTGGGCATCCTACGTCAAGGACAGTTCCAGCTTTTGCAAAAAATCTAACCGACGCGAAAAATTCAGAGCTCATATGTGGATTCTAAGAGCTTGCCTAGGCTATAATAATAGCGAATCGGAATTCCAGACAAGTTGAAATCTCACCGACATGAAAAAGTTTACAAAACACAAACACCAAAAACTTACACCCTTATGACAATATCATCTTGCAGGTTTTTGCACCTCTTTTTTTTCAACATTGCTAATGGGTGGCTAAATTCTAGGGGGGACAACTGTTCCATATAGGACAAAAAAAAATAGGCATGGATTTATGGGGGGACGGGATTGGTCCCCCATTAGCAATGTTGTTTTTTTTAAGCCTTCTTTTAAATGCAGCATTTGGTACAGATTGCGAGGCAGTAAGATACGTCCATACATCAGCCATTTCAGACGCTAATAGGGAGTAACTCGTTCGCCCTCTCCTCATATTGTCTACCCTCAATTGTCTTACCCTCTCCTCCTTGACTCAAAATATGCACATCACAATTATTACCAAAATCTACATAAATCCAATGTCCGGTTGTGATCCTAATTTACTCCATGATCCAGCCAGTGTGCCCCGTTACAAATAAATTTACCTTGTAACATTTATGGGACTCAAAATTTTCTTCGCGACCACATTAAAAATTTACCTTGCGACCTAAAATCTAGTTTGTGAAATGAAAATTGAATTTTAACCAAGAAAATGACACTACAACACTGATATGAATTTGAACTTAGAAAATGGCACTATAGCTCGTAATACTTTCATGGCTCAAAATTTTTGCAACGTAACCCCAAACACCAAAATTGTGGCCATAAAGTTGGACTTTAAATTGGTCATATAACAAAATAAATGTTCGCAGAACTAAAAGTTGATTATCTTAGCTAATTTTGGACCTATTGAAAATATTTTTGGCCCCACGAATGTGGAACCCATCCTAGAGAGTCAGTTACAGGATAACTAAAATGATGATAATATCGAAATGTTTTTATCATTACTGTTAATTAAAAACCAAAATTCATGATCCTTATTCCATCAGCCGATTTTTTCCCCCTTTTGATTTCCACTTTCAAAACTTTAAGAACATTTCAAACGAAAAGATCGTCGATCAATCGACGATTTAAAAAAAAAAATTCACGATTAATTCTATATAACAACGATGGCTAGAACACTGAAGTAAATCCTAGTGAATACGATCCAGGACAGCATCGAAAGAAATTGAAAAATTGAAGGTCAAACAAACCAGAGTTGTAGTTCTTCGAGAAAATCTCAAATCATACTTGTCTGTTCGAATTCAAGGGCATAATCGTTCTTTATATGTCACTATATAAACCTATTAAAAACCCTTTGTTTGAAATTTGAAGTGCTTAGTTGTTCGTTAGTTAGATTTGTATATCCCGATTTTATACTTGACTGTTCGAATTCTCCTTAATTGTTTGATATGTTAGTATTGCATAAGCCGATTAACTTCAGTGAATTCCCGATTTTGTCTAGTGATTAATCGGTTTATATATGTGTTGTTACGTACCGATTAAGTGAGGTGAAAACTCTGAAAGTCCTGGAAAGGTTTTTGTCCATAATTGTTGGTTGTAACCATTAATAGCAACCGATTTTTGTCAGCCAAAAATCTTAATCGGGTTTTGTTGTAATTCATAAACACCGATTATTGTCTTCAGTAAATAATCGTTTTTACTCTTGCCTTTATTTAACGATTGTTTTCAGTCTAAAGTGTTAATCTGTTTTTTGTTATGTGCTATAGGGACGTTGATTAGACCAAGGGCAAAGATAAGCAAGTGGTAAAAATGAAAATCATCGATTTTGTTCTAAATGCCGAGAGTGTTGATCCACAGAGTTTGGGTCCCTGTCGAGAGGGTTGGTATAAAATCTGCATAGAGACTTTACACCAAACAACCATGAAGTTCATACATTCCAATGATGATTTACGATACGTTACTTGTAACAAAGACGATCACGAGATGAAATAAACTGTATCGAGACTGACTTATAGGTGTATAATCAAAGAGTAGATCACAATAATCATAAAACTTATATTTATGGATACATGCTACATAGAAATTGAGCTTGGAGACCTGAGGAGATACTAACCTAATCCCACTCACACGCCTTCGTGTCGCAGATTGCTAATAGATGCTTCGAGCTGAACTTCCCATATTGAATGGCTGTCGAGTGTCTTATTGGTTTCATACCTCTACAGTTTGCCTCTTTCCTTTCCTAGTATCGAAGATGCTCGGGAAGGAAATGTTTTACTTCGACACCTTCTTCGTGATACGTGTCCCACTACATGCTTGAAGTGACGTTTCATGACACGTTCTGCATGTTCACGAGATTTTAGCTACCTTTTGACCTTCCAACTGGTAGCGCCAGTTTCCCTCTACTATTTAAGTTTTATTTTCTCCCTCTTAAAAACTTTAGCCCTTTCTTACTCTTCTTATCTAGCTTCGGCGTCTTGGTCCTTCCGAAAACCCTAAGATCAATCTTGATCAAGCGCTTCCTCAGCGAAATTCTTTGTTACCCCTTGCTTTGCTGCCTATCATCCCTTAAAGACGAGTCTTTTCCCATTTCTACTATCTTTCAACCTTTCAATCTCCCCACCTCTGCAACTTCCGGTGCCGGCGAGACTCTTTCTTTTCTCCTTCTTACTATTCTCTTTCTCATGGCTTCTCCTTCTAAAATCGAGGCTCTTATCTCAAAGATAAAAAATTTGGGCTTTAAACCCGATTCTTTTGATATAGAGGTCGTTGATACTCCCGACGGCCGGCTGACACCTGAACTAGTCGAGAAATACCAATGTGGCGAGAATAAGCTTTTAATTACAGCTCATCAAATTTTTGTTGGACTGATTCCCCCATTCGATCATCCATCTAAACCTTTACTTCTAGAAATCCTTTGTTCTCTGCCCAGTCCCCGAGGGATAATGCAGCTTACCTGTAGCTCGATTCAGCTAATAAATGAGTGGATCTCTAATTGCGAGGACAATTCCGAGGCAGGTTCTGTGGCGAAGTATTATTTTACTGCTGAGAATTTATTTCTTCATTTCGAACCGTTTCTGACTCTCGACAACGAGGTTGCTCCATGGGGTGTTCGATTCAGACCTGTAAAAGGTAAGGTGAACGTCCTGAAGTTTCCTAACTATTCAGTGGACGAGGATTGGTTCTCGGAGCCTGTGTTGCTTACTGGTCCCATTTTTTGAGGTTGGAAAGACGCAAGCCTATTTTTTCCTCGGACGGAGTTCGAAGCAGGTCATCAATTCTCAACTAAGCATCTCTTTAATATTCACTTCTCTGATGAAGAGAAAGAGTTGTCTCGCCAGGCTTTACAAATGGGGAAAGGTGCTTCTGAAGATGTTCCGAGAAACTTAAAGTGTGCCCGTGCAAGAGAGGAGACTATGGATCAGGTAACAAATGCTAACTAGCTTGGGATGTGTTTTGTTTAGAGTATAAATATTTGCCTCTGTTTGTTTCCTGAGGAAGACGTATTTCTCCTTCAGGGCAGGGCTATGCCCGCTAAAGCTTTAATTTTGGATGATGCTTCGATGGATTTTGAGTTTGGGGAGGAGAGGAAAAAATTCATTAAGCCTCGTAAGAAGGTTGTGTATAAGAAGCCCTCCAAGGCAGTTTCAACGATTAAAGATGAAACAACTATGAAACCATTAGGAGATGATGCGGAAGCGAATCTCTCGGATAAGCTACCACTTTCGAAGGTTGTTAATATGTCATCTAGTAATGCTTCCGAGAAGGCTGCTGCCACTGTTTCATGTAATGTTATATCGAGCGCGCCTGCCTCGGCTTCTACTGCCTCTGCCTCTGCCATGGTTGCTGCCCCTGATTCGACCACTGCCTCAGTCGAAATTCCCACCAAACCCTCTGGAAAGGTCGTCCCTTTGGTTGATGTTTTACTTCCTCGAAAGGATGGTTCGACTATTGGCACTAATCTTCCGAGGAATATAGTTCCTAGCTGTCCTCGTAGTTCTAAGTTCCCACCTGCTCCGAGCTTCGCTGGCAAGCACATCCAGCCGTATACCGCCAAGAGATTTTAGGAAGCACTTCGAGAGAATCATAATCCCAGTGAATTTTTCATGGCGGTTTCATCTCGCTTTAAGTCTCATGCTTTTGATCCATTGCATTATCCTCTTGATCCTGATTTCTGTAAGAAGTTTGGCAATATGTTTGGGGGCGACTGTCTTGGAGAGATTGTGACCCTCGTAATCCTCCCCTTTCTTACGAAGAGAGTCTTGATATGCTTCAAATGGTGAGTGTGGTGCTAGTTTTGTGTTTTGTTACCTTCTCTTAAGTCAAGCTATGCTGATATTTTTTTCATTCGTTTTGCTAGGGAGATCATCATGCCTCAGGTTTTTTGGGTTACTCCTTTGGCTTATTTGGCGACGCTGATTATTTTGAGCGGAAATTTCTTCGGATGCAGAAGGAGCTTGCCGAGGAAAGAGCTCGTAGTGCTCGTGAGAAGATGAAGCTAATAGGTATGATTTTGCATCCTGTGACTTTGCTGTCCTTCATAATTTTTATGCTGAAACGCGTGTTATCATTGCTTTTAAAAAAGGAGAATTAGAAGAGGAAAAGAAAAAACATCACCAAGCTAACTTAGCTCTTAGTACATATTCTCAAGAGAGTTCTAAGTATACCAACGTTGCCTACGAGGTTGACAAGGGTCGCCGAGATGAGGTCGAACGGCTTACGAGAGAGAGGTCTGAAGCTCAGGATGACCGGGATTATTATAAGAAGAAAAGTTTGGAAGTTGAGGGTCTTTTAGCCGAGGAGAAGAGAAAAAAAGTTAAGACGGAGCAGTAACTCAATTATGAAAAGAATAAAAATCAGAAAAGTGCCACAGTGATGCATCAATTTCAATTGGATATTATTCGATTGACACGAGAGCGAGATGCTGCTCGCAGGGAGCAATCGGTTGGTGTGTCTGGTAGGGTGGTGATTGAAAATTTAGAAGAGGATATTAGGAATTTGAAAGTATAGGTATCAGCTTTGAAAAATGCCAACAAAGAGTTGATCAAACAAAATGACGGTTTGAAGGAGGGTTATAATGAAATAAGCAAGGATCTTGCAAAGGCTAACACCTCGAAAGACCACTTTTCTCGGTTGACCGATGAGTATCGACTTGAACTTGCCAAATTGGGATGGGGTTCGACTGAAGATATTAGGGAAAGAGCTGCCCAGCCTCGTTTTACTAATCAGCACGAAGTTACAAATTATATGATTGTGAAAGAAAGTAGGATACTTAGCTTGACACCTTGTTTTGATGTTTTTGCGTGTTCCCTGAATGTGCTTTGATATATCAACTTTTTCCTTTTGCAGGCATCGAGGCCAATTTATTACAGAAGGTTGCAAATGTTGAATCCGCAAGGGACGATAGTGGTGCTCAGCTGGTTGAAGAATCTACTCAAAAATGGAGTTTGAGAGGAGAGCCAAGGATCTTGCCCAAGAGTTGGACGAGGAACGCCGGCTTCGAACTGCTGATGCGAATAGACATTCCCGAGAGCTGGAGAACGAGCGAAAACGTCGCTCGGCAGATGCTGAGAGAATGCCCAGGGCTGCCGAGCGTGATTTTCGTCGCCAGTGTGAAGAAAGATTGAAAAATATTATTAATGCTTTTGCCCTCTTTCGCGTTCAAATTAATCATGGAGAAGCTGCAAAAGAACTACTCGCATGATCGTCTCTGACTACTGCTCTGGCTACGAGTAAAGCTTGCCAAAAACATGGTCGTTGTCTTTTTAGAGATTTCGGGGTTGAACCTGGTGGCTATGGAGTTTTTGGCGCAGATGACTCTGATTTGGAGCTTTCTGATGATGAAGATTTGCTTCTTCATGAAGTTTTTGTGAGATTGGTTAGAGAAGAGTTGTGTCGAAGGGGTGTACCAAGGGGTGTGTCCGAAGATAAAAGTTCTGACGATGGTAATGATGATGATGATTCTGATGGTAGTGCTCCAGGAGGTTCGGGATATCATTCCGAGGATTGTTCGAAAGACGACCCCGAGAGTGATGTCGAGGCAGAAGCTGGAGAGGGAACTGAGGATGCCGGCTAGGGTGTCGAGCCACTGAATCTTGGTGAATATGGTAAAGGAAATACTGGAGGTGGCAAGGGTGTTATTTTTAACGCCAACTACAAGGAAAATAGCTATCTGTTTCGAGAGTCCACAGTAGAGTATAGTGAAGACGAAGATGATGAACTTATGAAGGAGGATACCCCCTTGAAGGGAGCGTCCTCTGGCTTTCGAACTTATGAAGAGGACAGAGAAGTTGAGAACTTTGTGATTCGATGAAGATTTTTCCTACTCCTCGCATTCATTCTTCGTCTGGTGGCCCCTCTTCTGTTGTTTAAGAGCGAGTCTTTTTGTCTTCGATCTTCTTTTTTGTTTTTTGGATAAATTTTCTGTGTTGCTTATCAGCCATACTTGTACCTGTAATTATTTTAAATATTTCTGTGTTTTTCTATCAAGCGTTCTTTCTCTTGTATTATGTTTTTTGTCTAGCAACTCGTGATTTGGCACGAAGTTTACTTTGCAAATTCTGGGATTCCTAAGGTTACTTAAGACGCAACTCCAGGGCTTACTTCGATGTGGGAGGCATTAAACCAAGCTAGTGGGGGCTTACGGATCACCCTCCCCAAAGGATTTGAGCTACTTGCCTGGTTAAAAGAAAACACTGGCTATCGACACCGTAGGTATCCGTTTTGCCTCAGTACGTTAGGTGGGTATCGAAGATACTAGGTATCTTCTGATAGGTCATGGTGGTGCCCTGATAACCCATTTAGCCTATGTAAAGTAGGAAACTTATGGTGGGTAACTGTTATTTTGGGTCTCGATAATAAAGTAGCACGATGGGGGAGTGCCGGTCAAGGCTGGAGATTAGACATGATATTGTTCTCCTATCGCGGCCTAGAGTTCAACCCTCATGTTCTCTGTAGCTCCTCCTCGAAGCTATGTTTTGATGTTTCGAAGGAGGTCCCTCGGATGCGTAACTCTCTTATCATTCCTAAGAATGTAAGCTAATTAGTTGCCTCAGGGTTCCATCTGCCCTAAAGGTAGATGTTAATCCCATTTATCATCCCGTCGACGCCTCAAAAGAGAGGTCTTCATGGTCGTATGGTAATGGGTCCAAATGCCTTTAGCTTATATAGCTTTAATGCAAAGGATCCATCGCTAATGGGGTATCTTGTGGGTAGAGGACTGTGCCATGTAGCTCGTAGGGACCTTACGGCTACATGTACATCAACTTTGTGCCTACTGCTCGAGGACTTTTATTATGATTGGCATCAGGGCCTTGGCGTCAAGGCCTTTAATTTCATTGCGTCAAGGCACTACGGGAGATATGGCATCATGGCCCGATTGTTTATATGGCATCGAGGCCTTAGGAGATGTGCCTAATCTGGTAGGGCCTTGTTAATACCAAAATATCGACGACCACGTGTCATTAGCTTATGACTCAGGGCACGGTATAAAATGAAGACGAAGTACCAAATCCATCTTCCACGCGCTTTACCCCATCACGAGGGACAATGGGAACCGAAGGTTATGATGAACCTACTCTAGCTAGGCCTGAGCATGGGGGACGCATGTTGAAGCTGTTATCTCTCAAGCGGTATACCACGGCAGAGGGATAGGGAGACGTGTCGATCACCAAATGGATACACCAACGATGGTGAGTCACCAAAGGATAAGAATCAGCGCATCAAGAGCATCGAAGAAGTTAGGTAACGAAGATAGATTCTTCAGAAGAGGTGTCGATTCAGGAATGGGCAATCAAGGCGGTGCAAGAAATCCAGCTGTTGACAAACGACATCAAATAAGGAAGGAACCAAGTGTAGTAAAAACCAACTACCTCTATAAACTACTATAATTACCCCACTCCACTAAGAGAGTGGGAGTCGAGCAAATTTTAGGTGGATACACTGAGGAATACTCTCTATCCATTAGTCCACCAGAGTATTGTAATGAAGAATAGTATGAATATCAGTAGCAGCAATAGCTTTCCTCGAGGATGTAGGCACACAATGTGCTGAACCTCGTTATATTGGTGTGTAATTTATCATTCTAGTATCGATCACTCTAAGGGATCTCATTTCGTAGAGACTATCCGATTATTCAGCATAAAACGACAGTGAACTCATTGGACATGCTATCTTATCTGTAAATAGCATTGGGAATGAGAGTTGCTGAATGACCAAGGTTATTTAAGCCATTATAATACGTGTATTGATAAACTGCAGACTCCGGTCGGCATCCTCTACAATGTATTGTTATAGTAAATGACGCCAATGTAGATTAGATACCTCCAATGATATTCCTACCCCCGTGGTTATGTCCGAGGTATTGCAAGACTAAGGCCACTTGTTTAATCATCATTATAGTTATTTTACTTATTAGTTGGTTGATGTATGATATGGGAAAATTAGTATCAACAGTTTGGCGCTAGAAACAGGGACCAGTGTGCTTGTATAATCACGGCAACGAAGTTTTCAGCATACTTTTCAGTCTTAGCTGGTTATTTCCGTCATCTTAAGTCTATCTTGAAAATTACTCAATAATCTTTGTTTTTTCGGTAAGGTAAATATTTTTGAAATACTAGATCTGTACCCCGAAGGACTCACACCATTTTTTAGTGGATAAAAATTACCCTAAGGGGATAAAATTTCTTAATCCGAAAGGTAACAAACCAAAAAGAAGATAAGCCGAGTGATTTACGGTGTATGTTTTAGTTCCAAAAGGAAAAGATTTGTTTTCAAGCGTTTTTCAGCAGATTTTGTTATCAAATCCCAGGTGGACTCCATCTTCTTAAAAAACAAGCCAACTTTACTATTGGCATTACGAGGAAACTGTTCCCTCTAAGGCACCATAAATTTCAGGGATATAGCAGAGGTTGTGGAAAGCAGAAGATAAGCACAAGAATCAAGCAGCATAAAGGCGTTAGTGGCGAAGGAAACGAGGGATCACCAAAAGAAGCCCTACGTCGTGAAAGAAGAAAGACCAAAAACGGGCCGATGAATCAGACGAAAGCCGCCAGCCCGAGGTGTGAACCGATAAACTTGGAGATGAACGTACCACGAGAAGACGTCATGGAGCGAAAAAGTTACAAAAGCCAACGCACTAACGAAGAAAACAACCAGGAAAAGAAGGTCAGGAGCAAAGAAAAGGTAATATCCCAAGAAAGGCACGGTGAAAGTCATAATATTATAACCCAAACGGAGGAAAAATGCCCAAGCAACTTGCATTGCTTAAAATTTGACATAAGCAAGGCTTCGGTATTTACCTTGGAAGTAAAAATCCATGGGGGTACCAACTAAGGAGAACTGATCGTAACTCGAAAAGAAGCCATGCCCAAAAGGAGGAAGAAAAAGACGCACCACCCAATGGCTGCAAAATCATCACGAAAATGAAGAACAGGAGGACTACAGAGAGGTACCAGCAAGGAGCAAAGGCAAAGAAGCCCAAGAGACAAAAGAACGAAGAAGGCACCAGCGCAAAGAGAAGGACAATGGAAGCGTATATACGGTCCTCACAGAAAGGCCATCGAAAATATTGCGAAAGGAGGGTGGTAGAAGCGATTTTGCTTACCCATCCACGAGGGGGAGCAAAAGGAGGAGAAAGCGTTCCACAAAGATCACTGTGAGTATCACCAGACACAGGAGCATAACACTGATCATTGTCAGCATCTACGTAGCACCATCGAAGGGTACATAGGCAGAGGAATTTGGCAAGTATGTGACTAATCCACGGAGATATTTTGTCTCGAACATGGGCGAAAGCTATTACGAGGCAGGAAACGAAGTGATAAACCTATCCACGCCAAATAATGTGGACCACGAAGAAGAACAAACAACTATGGCGCCCTTAGTTGTGACAATGGCGATCCATGACCACGAAGGTGCTCATCGACGAAGGAAGCACACATAATGTCTTGTTTTATGAACAGTTCCTACAAATGGGGCTCAGAGACGAATATATGGGCCCCACCATGACGTATATCCATGACGCTTATGGAACGACGATGACGCACAAAGGAGAAATAGTATTACAAGTGGAAATTGGGCCTGTGAAAACCCAAACAAAGTTTTCTGTTATTGATTCATCTACCCCATACCATGCAATATTGGGGGAAGGATGGATCCGCGAAATTGGCGGAGAAGTGTCGAAATGTCGGCAAAAAATAAAGTTCCCAACGGTGTACGGAGAAATGCAAATATGGAAAGAAACTTTGTTTTAATGCAGGAAACAGAAAGGAGTGCCCAAGGAATAGAAGGAACCGGCAGCACGAAGGACAAAGACGAAGGAACTAAAACCGCGACAAAGGGAAATATCGCGTGGATAGAAAGGCAGCATCAAACTTCAGACGCTCGGACTCCAATAATAGACATTTTTAGGGGTGATTGCAACAACTTACAAAAAAAATAGCAAGAAGCGCAACAGAACAATTGCCAAAGACAAGGAGCATACCTACCGTACACAGGTCATCTCTAGGATCCTCGTTAATATGTATGAGGCGAAAAGTATGAATCCCGATGATAGAGATACTCAAACTCGTAAACTGCGGGAAAGCCTATTTCTCGGACTGCTATCCTAGATTCCCTCTGGCCAAGGGTGTCGAAAGGTAGGGCCAGTCCAAGAAAACATGGGTAAACACACTTACCTGAGGGGAGTAAAATCCTATCAATTTTGGGGGTAGACACACCTACCCCGAGGTAATCGCACTTATCCCAGGGTTAAAACAGTAGCCTTAAGTTGTGGAGAACATTCAGAGATACTGAGATACTGAAACAATATGTTATATAAAGAAGAACAGTGTTCTAGTGAACGAGGCCATCCTCGTCACACACACTCAGCAGAAAGTTCAACAAGAGGGAACAAAGCCATCTCCGTCCTGCTAAGCAAAAAGTTTTAAACATCCACGACAACAAGAAAGCACAAAAGAAAACAAGCTAAGGACGAGGCCATCCTCGTCCCAAAGAAAACACTACGAACACAAATATGAGAGGCCATCCTCGTCATCATCAATCAAAAAGAAAAAAGATCAAACATCAGGTACTTCGACACGGGGAAGCTGTAATCCAAGAGTTGGGTACATAGTATTGAAATGAACCTCCACAGCAGCAAAGGTGCTATTGATAAACTCGGTGGATTCACGGGAATACTGGCGGACCCGATGCTCGGCGCGCGCATTTGCTTGTTCATTCACGTTCGCTTCAAGGGCCTGAAGTCGTTCACGAAGCTGGTTAGACTCATTCACCAAGGATTCTTCAGGTGGGACGAAGGAAGCAATGGTGGTATCTCTCTCAGTAACCAGGCCTTCACCAATTGTAACCCTCTGGGAAAGATTACCCAATTGGGTTTGCAATTTATGAATCTGCTCCTCCAACCCTGTGAGCAAAGATGATAAAACGCTATGAGAATCCAACCAAGGAGAAAAGAGACAATAAGAAGACAATCAAAGTGCATGCCCTATGCTACCTTGGGCAGGACTTTGGGATATTTCAAGATTATGCTTGGTATTAATACGTTGGGAGTCAGCCCGGGAGAATTCTTCAGATAACAGATCATATTTGTTTTCCATGGTATTTAGCGAAGAATGAAGCGATTTAATATCAGCTTCCAAAGAGATATTAGCTGCATCAAGCCTATGCACCCGTTCTGAAAATTCCCTAACAGCGGAAACCGAAGCAAGGGCAGGCTGAGAAGATGAAGAGCCAGCCTCGTTAACTTTCTGTTCCAACTCTTTTACCTTAAGATACAAGGAATTCCTCTCCGCAGCATCCTTTGCCCATTTTTTCTCCATTTCCTCCAAATCTTGTCGGGCATCGGCATATTGCCTCTGTTGAAGAGCAGCACCCTGTTCCATTACATTAAGTTCCTTCTTCAACTTCGCAATCAACTCATTTTTTGGCCCAACAGAATCCCAAAGATTATCTATTTCTGCCACCATCTCAGTAGCGAAAGAACGAGAAGTTTCTAGCTCAAGTTCAAGACCGCGGTTAAGGGATAAGTATATATCCTTCTTTATCTCAACATGCCAGAGATCACGACGGAATCCATTGCGTTCAGTACGAAGGTCTTCAAAGAATAATGTAAGGAAGAGGAGACGAGAACGAACATTCAATTCCCACGCAAGAACATACATATAAA
>JAJJMA010304537.1:0-16949 GCA_023529015.1 Papaver nudicaule | reverse complement strand
CGGGTATCCTTCCTGCATGGCCACCACGTGCCCCTTACTTTCCCGCTCTAACTGTCGGGTAGCCTTCTTGCATGGCCACCACGTGCCCCTTTCTTTCCCGCTCTAACTGTCGGGTGATTGTGTTCCCCTATGCGTCCCGCTCCACATGTCGTTCGTACTTCTGGTTTAGGTGGACGACACGTCTCCTTCTATGGCCTTTGAAGTCGTGTGTACCTGCTGATTTGATTTGGACCCTTGATTATGCCTAGGGATCCATCTTGGATTTCCTTCACAGTTTTCTGCTCTATCTTCTTATCTTGCTCCTGACCTCGTAGATGCTGCCACGTGGATGGCAGATATTTGATGTTTACAGTTGCCCCTTTTCTTTGTACGTTCTACTGGGGTAGAATGGGAAAGAAAATACCCACGACTCTTCAGTTATGCTCCTTGATTGTGGTGACGGTTACAAAAAGTGGCTATAATCTAGGAGTCATTGATTATCCCATTCGTTCTTCCTCGTACCCTATAAATACTCCTCTTTCTTCTTTTTCCTCCTCTCACTGCTCTTTCTTTCTGCTTTTTCTTTTCTTCCTGCTGTTTGCTTTCTTCATCTCCCAGAAACTCTCTGTCCTTTGCTTTCGTTGTTCATCAATCGACATCCTCAGGTAAGTTTGACTTATTTTCTTTTCGTTCTTTGTCTTTTGCTTTATGATGATCATAATTTAAGAGCACTGATTCTTTCAAAATATATGTATATTTGCCCCTGCTCTTAAACTATGATCATAACTCTTTGCTGTCATTTGATCTTCTGTTGTTGGTCTTTTTCTTCTTTGTCACGGCCTTTTCCTTGCTTTCATCATTCGTTTGGGGTGATATTTTGCCTTGCCTGATTCTTTGCCCCATACTGCTTATTTCTTCACTGTTCTTGATTTTTAATTCTCTGACCCACTTTTGCTATGCACAAATGTCAGGTTCTGAAAGAAGAAGTCATGACCGGGAACGATCTCCTCGTGATCGGGGTCGGGACAAAGATCGTGGTCGGTAAAGGAGTCACGATCGGGAACGATCTCCCCGTGAGGCAGATGATAAATCACGGAGGTCTTCTCGTCGGGATCAAGAACGTTCGTCCCACCAGAGCTCTCCTAGGCAAAACCAGCCGAGTGAGCGTGATCCTTCTAGCCAGGGCCGTTCAAATGCTCCAGGTTCCGTTAGTGGCTCAAAGCGTCCCGCTGATGAAATGACTGTGGTGCCACCCCGCAATCCTCCAGTGCTTAAGGCTCCACCAAAGAGCTACATGCGTCCCGGGGACAGCTGGAAACCTTTGGACTTGGAAGATTTTAAAGCCCGCCATGGTCTTCAAAATTTTGAAGTAAGATTTTTTGGTGATGGCGATGATTTGACCTATGATATGATCAACAATTATCATTATGATCACATGCATTGTTTGACAACCGTCGGGCAGATCAAGTGTGGTATGTCCCTTCCTTTGTATCGCCCCGATAATACCTTTGTGATGGATCTTCTTGCTTCTCGTAATGGAGCCAAGTCCTCTGCTACCCGTCCTGCGGTTGTGTATAATGGAAATTGGTGGCGTATCGTGACTGAGTGCGATTTGCGCCGTCGCGGTCAGACTGGTGTTCCTTGGGCCCCTTTTAATCCTGACGACCGTGAGATCTATACTGTTTCAAACTTCAATGCCACATACAAGGATTACATGAATCCTTCGAATCGTAAAAAATGGAGTGTTGGTCCCGCTCGTGCCAAGTCTGTAGGTCGGGGATACCGAATGTTGCTTGAAGACGTTGATATTAATAAGATGGAATATGTTCCTGGTACTGAAGGCACCACCAATCCCATTGCCATACCGAAAGAGCAGCTCGTCAGGGATGACCATGATTTCAAGTGGTTCCGCACCCCGATCGAAATTATTGGTCCCTGGGCCTGGGGATGGTCATCCACTCATCCGAATGTGGCTCTTCGCACCCCTCCTCCTGGATATGAGCATTATTGTCCTTGGCAGATGAACTGGAACCTCTTTCCCAGGGGTTATGATCAATAAAAACAGTATGACATGTCTGGGCGGAAAAACAATGTGCGGGTTATTATTCTCCTATGCTTGTGTCCTTATGGTATGATTATTTCTTCTTCTGCAGTTCCCGGTGGTGAGGAGGTAGGCGGGGAGGATGAGTCGGATGAGGAGAATGTTGACCGGGCTGAGGAGTCTAATGATGATGCTTCTCCCGTTCGTGATGTTGATCCCGAAGATCGCCTTCCTTTGAGCCAAGTTTTTGCTGGTGGGGGTGGTGAGAATGTTGAGGTACGTCAATCTGGGTTGCCTGAGTTGGGTGACTTAGAATCTGGGGGTGGGTCTTTTTCTTTTGGTCACCAAGCGTCTGAATCTTCTGGCAATGAAGTTAATCATCAATCGGGGCAGGTGGCTACTGGAGATGCATCTATGTTACCGCCACTGTCTCCTCTGTTTGCAGATGATTGACTGGAAGAGCTGTCGGAGGGCGGGCATGACGCTGGTTCAAAGCATCCCCCGAACGTACCATCGATATTTGTACCATCGGGTTCTTCTTCTCGTCTAGTAAGTTCGGCGGTCGAGAAAGGGAAGCATGTGTTGGTTGATCTGTCTCAGCTGGATAGTCGAGATATTGATGAGACTCTAAGGTGGGCCCGTTCGAAGAATTTGTTGAACGTTCCTTTTGGTAGTCTTGGTGTTGCTGATGAATCTCCTTTGGATGCTCAAGTGCGGGACAGAGTGCGGATGCATAGCTATGAGTCCGTCAGGGATGCCTTTTTGGCACCCGAACGATTGGAGAGGCCCTTGATTCCTGCCCCAGTGCTATCGTATGACGAGATGACCAAGTTGGTGGAGAGTCAGGCTTATCGTCTGCCTCAAGCTGCCCTTAACGCGGTATGTATATCACTTGTAAGTTAATCGTGTGTTTCTAGTTGTTGTCTGAACGGTCCTTTGTCTTGCAGGTGTCTGAGCATCAGCAATATTTGTTTGAACTTTACTTTCACAAATTGCTTGCTACAAAGTTTGAGGCTTTGTACGCCAAGGCCGATGGGGATCTGGTAGCAAGAAATGAAGAGTTGGGCGAGTTGCGGCGGGAGAATCTGGAGCTGAGGGCGAGGTTGAAAGACTCAAGGGGGATTTGAAGAATCGGGCTCCTGATGCCAAAGGTTTGTTTCTTCTGTGATGCTCCATTTTTTAGTTGATCGCTGTTTTCTGAAACGAGCCCTTGTGGTGGTTAGCCGTCTATCCCGGGTCTGGGTCAAAAAGCGTTGTGCTAGGTTTGAAGCAAGAATTGGCGAAGATCAAATTGCGGTGGAACGAGAAGATGGACAAGGGAAGACAGTTGATGCGGTATTGGATACCGCCAAGGCCCGTCTGGGGAGGGTATAACTGAGGAGCTGAACATCGTAACTGGTGAGCGGGATCGGGCCTTGGATGACGTGCAATTTCTGGCCGACAGGCTGGAATCACTTGAGTTAGATCATGCGGACGTGATTTCTTCCCTTGAGACCTTGTCGGGTAATTTGGAGAAGTCCAGGGCTAAAGAAGAGGAAGCCTTGGATGCCAATCGTGGTTTGGCTAATAGACTGGCCGTCCTTCGGGCGGATAGTGCGGCTTTAGTGTCCTGGAAGCAAGATTCTTTGAAGGCTGCGTGGATCCAAATTGATAAGCTGGAAGCTGAGTTGGAACGGGCTCTTGCACTAGCCCCCGCTGATATACGGTCAATTGAAGAGAAATTGTTGAATGCTCAGGCGGATTTGTTGGCTCATTCCCGTGTCTTGGAGGAGTCTCAAACTAGATGTTCCCGCTTGTCGGAGGAGAATTTAGCATGTGAGCGGATGGTTCACCATTTTCAAAAGGAGTTGGAGAGGATGACCTTGGAACTAAATAGTTTACGCCATACGGTTTCAATGCAAAAAATTGATTTGGATAAACTTAGCTCGGGTAGACATGGACGGGATTGACGTGAGTGAGGCTCTGTGTTTGCTGGTGCATCTGATTCCTCTGTGTGGTTTTAACGGCAGTTTCCATTCTTCTGCAGAGTTGGAAAAGCTCAAAAGCTTGCAGCAGCAGGTGGATGACCTTTGCCGGGACAAGGTGCAGCTGGAGGGTGAGCTTGGACGCATGCAGGGCTTGGCTAATTCGCACTTGGAAAGGGCGGATCTGGCTGAGAAGGAGGTAACCCGTCTTCAGGGGGAGACGGAAAAAGTTGTTGCTGCTTGGACCCAGCGGGTGAATGAGATTCGTCATGATGCACGTGAGCATACAAAAATGCGCGTGAACTTCATAATCGATGAGGTGGCAGCGGGGAAAAGGCACTTCAAGAAGATGACGTGAGGCGTGCTGGCCGTTGTTTTTGTTGCTTTCCTTCGTACTTTTAGTTCATTTTCCTGCTTGTAGCGGATATTTTTTGTCTTGTTTGGGGTTTTTGACTCTTTTGATGTTGGATATTCGCTGTTGAAACGTTATTTGCCGCTACTCCTTGTGTTTATATCCTGTTTTGATATCAGAAAAATGTCAATGTGGTCCCGCTTGAATTTGAGTTAAACGGGAGTAAAATTGAAGCCAACTCGCTTTGAGAGGCGGGGAATGGCATTTGTACCTTGTCTCCCTGGGGTAGGAAATGTACCATGTATACCCCCTTAGGTATCTACATATGGAAGATTACCCGTATAGTTCGGATAGACTCTCTAACTGGGCCAGAGGTGAGAGAATATCCAGGGTAGGATTTGAGATGCCTGGTACCCCCTTAGGATTGGGCAAGATATTGCCTGTCAACCCCGAATATTGTTTGGATGTCTGAGGGGAAAATTTTGCTTCTTCCCCCGACTGTGATTGATTGATTTCTTTTTTTTTTAGCTATGTACATCTATTCTTTGGTTGTCTGCGGGTCAGATGTGGTAGGGCTTGAGGTACACTGCGTTCCATGGGTGACGCAGTATTTCGCTCTTGAGGTTCTTGAGATGATATGATCCTTTGCCTGCTGTATCGTGGATGATGAATGGCCCTCCCCATGTTGGTGCAAACTTTCCTTGTTTCTTGTCCTTTTGATAAGGCGGGATTTGTCTCAGCACATATTGCCCTTCAGTGAAGTTTCTATGTCTGACTCTCTCATTGTATTCCCTTGCTTGTCTTCTCTGGTAGTTCTCCATTCTTTGGAGTGCGCATCCCGCCTTTCTTCCAGGTCGTCCAATCTTTCCAACATTAGGTCGGTGTTGAGCATTTTTTCCCATGCCTCAGTTTTGGTGGTGGGGACGATGGTTTCTGTCGGGATGACCGCTTCTGCCCCGTAAGTAAGTAGGAATGGTGATTCCCCCGTTGGCTCCCTTCTAGTTGTGCGGTAGGCCCACAGTACATTGTGCAGTTGCTCGCACCACCTGTGTTGTATCCGTCAAGGGTCTTTTTAAGATTCAGGGCAATCGTTTTGTTGGTTGCTTCTACCTGTCCATTGCATTGCGGGTAGATCGGGGTGGACTTGTTCTTCTGAATGTGGAATGTTTGGAGCAAGTGATCGAACTTCACCCCTGATAATTGTGCCCCGTTGTCTGAGACGATGGAGGCTGGAATGCCAAACCTGCAAATGATGTTTTCAAATACGAATTTGAAAATGTCTACGTCTCTAATTCTTGCAGTTGCTTTGGCCTCGACCCATTTCGTGAAGTAGTCTGTTGCCACAATTAGCCATTTTCTTTGGCGGGTCCCCACAGCTAATGGTCCTACTATATCTATTCCCCACTTAACAAATGGCCATGGGCTTAGGACTGAGTTCAGGTCTTTAGCAGGGGCGTTGATCTTCTTCCCAAATCTTTGGCATTTATCGCATCGTCGGGACATGTCCGACGCATCCTTGTACATGGTAGGATGATGAGTGCCGAACTCACACAAAAATATATTCCTTACTTCTCTTACACTAAATAATAGTATTGGATAAGCAGGTTCGTTCCTGAGGGAGAGAGCTAAGTTGTTGACCTAATTTTCTGAATGAATGCAATGCAAGGTAGTGAAACAATATATGAGATGAGAATGATCAAGGATTCAATTTCAGTCACAAAACAAGAATCTTATTATCATGTAGTTATGCTTCTCACAATATACTCAATACTAGCAACCCTAGAACAGATATAAGCTCATCTATTCCGCAATCTCCTAATTCCACCTAAAAGAATAAGCTCTCTATAGGATTCTATTCATGTGAACAACCTAGAATAAGCTCTCCAGATATAATTCACTTGAATGCTATGGGTTCTATGAGATAAGTTACTCCTAGTGATAAGTACATAAGCTCTACTCATACACTAGCGTCAATCAATACATGTGAATACTTAGCAAAATCCCTTCATCAATATCCACATATTAGTACTTGTATCAAGAATCCCTAGACAATTACACGGATCCAAGAATTCTCAATTAGCAATAGAATTGTCAATCAAGCATTTAATTTCGAACTTGAAAGATTAATCAACACTTCATAAATATTTTAGCATAGTAAAGATCAAACAATAAGAGATATTTTGCAAGAGAACAAACTATTATTAATGTAAACTCGAGTTCATGTTTGGACGTCAAAATCTTCCTCAATCAAACAAGATATTAGCTACAAAAAGAAATCATGTTCTCAACAATAAATTCAAAAAGAGTTCAAAGTGAAGAAAACAAAGCCAATTGTGACTGGTGGTAGTGTAGCGAAAAACTCCTCTAGCTCCTGGTGGTGGTGGATTATGCGACTTGATGGTGGCGACGTCGTGGCGGTGGAACTGCTGGTGTTGTGGAGAAGTTGGTGATGGCTGGAACTGGTGGTGAATGGTGCAAGAGTTGTTGCTGCTGTGGATGCAAGGAGGATGTGATATGCAGGGGAACTGGTGGATGGAGTGCAGGATGCAGTGGTGGTCTGGATGTGATGCAAGGATGCAATCGTGCTTCTGGATGGGTGGTGGTCTGAACTGGAGAGGAGCTGAAGCTCCTCTCTGTGGAGGTGGTTTTCTGTGTTGTGCAGTCGAGATATGAGATGATCCCCTGTTTTTGTGCCCTAGTTCTTTTTTTATAACACAAGGTATCGGTGCTAGCTTTTGTCCCACGAAAACTCAACTTCCTAATTCATCTGGACTTCTAAAAATAGTCTTCAATATCTTCCGTTGCACCAAAACAATTGACGGCAGACATCAGCTTTTCCTTGTTTTCTCGGCTTGAAAACTCCTTCCTTGACTGATTTCTCGCAACCAAACTCTGCTGCCCTCTTGGCTTAGACTTCACATTCACTTCCTGAACCCTCTGAAACACTCACCAGACCATGGGCTAGCAGTGGAAACAACAGATAACCTTTCCTATTTCTCCTCGGACACCCAACAGAACTCGATCCTGCTGTCCCTGTTAACTTCAAAAACCTGCTCAGACCCTCGGCAAATACCCCAATTCCGTGCAATCCTGAACCTCAATATCCTTTCCTAATTCTTCTTACATACTCATCAGTACCCTGGGAAACTCACACGCACCTGGCTAACCTCTGACTTAACCTTGGCAGGGACTCATTCTAGTGAACATAGCTGCTGCACACAGACTCGGTGGTTCAGGCATTTCCTCGAACAGGTTGAATGCACCTTGCAAGCTTATGGCAGTTACACACCTGTTGTTCTTGGAGGTCACTATAATTGAGTCCTTCCCTGCAATGACAATAAATAGAAACCCAATCATTCAACCAACATCATTCAATCAGAACCTCAGTCATTTTCAATCCCCGTCGATCACAGAACTGTCCCTTTATTCTCTGTTTTCTGGCCTTAAACTGAACCCGAAGCCTGTACAATCAATCACATTCTTCTCGTTGTCTTCTTCTCTTCGAAAATCCCTAGTAGCCTTGTGTAACGGACCACTGACTTCATGGTTTAGCATCGTAGTTCTTCCCCGTCTGTCAAGTCTGAATCCCAAACCCGTGTCTAAAATTCAGCCAAAATCTTCCTGCTGTCTCAACCCCTCATCTGAACCCATGCTTTGCTTTAGTCCTGTGTTCGGATTTCTCACAGAATCCTTGGTACAACCCGCTGAATCCCTGGCTAGCTAGCTGCGAGAACCTTGGCAGTAGGTCGTGTGACTTGAACTGGTTACAGCAGACAGATAATTGGTCGTGTAATCGACCTGGTTCAGTTAATTTAGAGATGAAGGTGGCCCTGATCAAACACACTGCCTGCAGTAATAATTTTGACTGTTAATACTTGGTATCTCTGAGTAGAAAATTCCTGGTGCTCTAGCGACTTGTGATGGCTGCTTCCATAGTCCATGTAGAAAAAGAGTTGGCTGTCTCCAGTAATTGTTGTTTTCTTAGCAAAGTAACATAATTTCTTCTTCTTTTTGTACTTTAAGCAATTGTACTGGCAAAATAGAAAACATCGTTAAATAACCAATTTATGAGGCATTAGCTAGACATAAGTGTATGATTAGGGTACTCTTGAGTAGGTGATTTGAGCACCTAACATATGCCAGTAGTATCCTTGTGCCTTAGCTTTCAAGGCCAAGGATCGCCGCCCACTATGGTTTCCGGCGTCTCCATAGTGAATGGCTAGCAGTATTTGGTGCCCCTCTGTCCTGGTTAGACATCGCAGTAGTGGTCCTAGGAATGAGTGTCTGTATAGGATTCCATCTCGCAGCTGGTAAATCCCAGAGCGGGACGTTGTTTTTGTTGCTTCCTTCGGATCAACGGGTAGTTCTCCCTTGTCAAGGTATCGGTGTATGGATTCCCGCCAGTCGACTGGTTCGGGTCCAGGTGTGTCGGGTCTTTCTTCCTCGACTGGAGCTTCTTCCATCGGGATTTCCATATCTGCGGGGTCTTCCAAGTCTTCTGCATTTTCTTGAATAATTGCTGCATGCCCTATCTGCACAGAAGGTTCGTAGACACGCCCTATCTTGATAGAAGTGGTGGTCTTGTCTCTTAGCATGGAGGATATGAAGGCGAGGGCATCAGCATGCCTGTTATCTTTTCTGCAGATGTGTCTGAAAGTGACTTTGCCTATCTGGGAAGCTAAGTGATGTACCAGACACATGTATGTGGACAAAGTCTCGTCCAAGGTCTGGTACTGCAGCTCTATTTGTCTGATCACCAGTTGCGAATCGCTTGTAGGCGGACCTCTTGAATTCCTAGTTCCAGGATGAGTTTTAAGGCGTGTATGACCGCTTCATACTCCACGACATTATTGGTGTGACTTTCGAATTCTAACCTGAAGGCGTGCACGAGTCGTTCCCCCGGTGGGTGAGGTAATTACTATTCCAATATCTGCCCCGTCGTTGTTAGATGACCCGTCAACAAACACTTCCCACCTTTTTGAGTTGGCAGGAGTGATGACGCTTCCGGGGTCGTCTTTGTCAGTCTCCACCTCCGGGATGTCGTCTATCTCTGCCTCATTGTATGCGGGGAAGTCCGCTAAAAAATCAGCCAGGACTTGAGATTTTTGAGCTGTTCTTGGCTCGTAAATAATGTCGAATTGCTCGAGCTGTGCACTCCATTTGGCTATTCTTCCTACCTTGTTGGGGCCTCTGCACTACACGAATTCCAGTTTTTACCAACAACAGCATTAGTCACGGTTTGCATTTCAGCAACGCGCATACGCTGTTGGGAAGCTCGTAACGTCTTCAATGGTTACTGAAAATGCGATCTGTTACAGTGCTCCGTGTTTTTGGTTGTGCAATTACCCGCCTACCCTCAATATTTGGGTGCACTTCCTAAGTTAGCCTCGACTTTTCTTTTCCCCGCCCCACTTTTGGGCTGATGAAATTTCAACCACAGCATCGTAACAGAACCGGATTTTTATTTCAACGGATTAACTTAATACCACAGATCCGAAAATAAGAAAACCCAAAAGAAAATCAAAGAAAAATTATCAAACCATTTATTATTTCTGAATTAGCTCAGCTGTATGTCCAACACCAACAACTTAAGCTGCTACATCCACTCATTTCTCTCCCTGGTTTCTTTTTCTCCATCGGATTCTTTTCTATCACCAGTTTCTTTCCCTGCCGACGTCGATTTTGACGGCCAAATTCGTCGAGCACAGTGAGATTTAGCGTGCGGGAACTTCATCAACATCATTGAATCAATCAAATCTTCTATGAAATATCGATTTGGAAACTGGTTTGAGTTTAGTCGATTTCTTATAGAAGGATTGAAACTGATTTCAAATTTTGGATCTGACGATGCTCTATTGGTTAAGGTATTTCACTTGTATCCCTTTGAATTGGAAATTTACAACATCTATAGTCGAAACCATTGAGTGTCAATGATTAAATTTCTGGTTATGAGTATTGAAGGTCTGAATCTCTCAGATCTGTTTGCTGTTGTAGGATTTTTGCTGATTTGTCTGATTTTTGCGTTTGTTGATTGTCATTAGAAATGTAGATGTGTTTTAAGTTCATGGTAGTCTGTATTTCCATGTGGTTAGTTCATATATTGTACTCTGGTTTGATAATGTTACACTGAAAAGTTTACACATTAGGTTGATGTACTTTGTCTATAGGACATATTATAGGGCACCAAAGAAATCATATAGAAAATCTAAAACATTACTGCCAACTAGTTATTCATAAGCAAATCCAAAGATAAACAAGCAAAAACATTACAGCCTCCATAGACTTAAAATAACACTCTGAAACTGAAAACTGCTTATTTCCTTGGCCTGATTCGAAATTTATGTCAGAGATCATAGTCAGTGACCGAGCTACATTCTCCACTTCCCTGTCTTGCAATCTACTAATGATATATAGACTAAGGGAAACAACTCTAAGTTCTCGACTGTTCGACCAAGCATCCTTCCAAAGCATATATTTCATTCATATACCTCCCAATCTATTTGGCCTGCAATGCCTTGTTCTAAAACTTCAACTTCTTTATACCCACACCACCACTAGAATACCTAGACACATCAATAACAATCAAAGAAACTACAACAAAATTTCCTTAGCCTACATTGAAATTTATGTCAGAGATCATAGTCATTAATTGAGCTACATTCTCCACTTCCCTGTCCTGCAATCTACTAATGCTATATAGACTAAGGGAAACAACTCTAAGTTCTTGACCGTTCAATCAAGAATCCTTCCAAAGCATATATTTCATTCCTATACCTCACAATCTATTTCGCATGCAAGGCCCTGTTCTAAAACTTCAACTTCTTTATACCCACACCACCACCTTCATTCTAACAGGATTATCCTAAGAACAACAGTTGCAGTAATTATCAACAATAATCAGAATTCTCATGATTGGACTATAAAGAATTCTCACCACACATCAATTTAACAATAATTCCAACAAAAATTAAACCATTAATTTTAACTTAATGTATTAAACCCCCAAAATAGAAGAGAATTCAAACATGCAACCAATAACAGTATCCCAAAATATAAATCCTTAAGCACAAAATAACTTAAAAAAACACAACATTGTTTAGGAATGGAAGAAGACTGTAAAGCCATAAGAATAGCATATCCAATGTACTGCAGCACCATCATCCCTAAAAGTTTGTTGATCAATTGGGGATCAATAACATGTTGCATGGGCAGGAATCTCCCCACATTCCTTGATCTCCCCTGGATCATCTCTATTTCCTTCATGAATCTGCTCTTTCTTCTTTCTGCAGCTGGCCATCTCCTTCTAGGATTTTCATCTCCCTTCCCATCCACTTGATTGTAGAACTCAACAATTGGACCCATTGGATAGGGGATTTGCATGTATTCCTGGAAATGAGATTTTTGATTTCCATGCTTGCAAGGACCTGTGTAGTACATACCCTTTATCTCCATGTTTGCAAGGACCTTTCTGATCATCATCTTAATCTCTTTAAGAAATTTTGATTTTTTTAATCTATTTTCTCTCTAACTCTTGGTTTTCTTCTTCTGACTTTGGGTGAATAAGGCTTAATCACTTACTTTTGCAGGAGTGGTTTCTTTTCACATTCTTCTAGATAATAAAAATTATCTCTAGATAATAAAAATTAAATAGCTTTTAAAACATTCTTCTTTTTCTGCGTTTTCCTATGTCCAAACATTGGTCATAGGTCAGTGAAAGGCCATAGGTCAGTTTTCTTTTCTAGTGTTAAAAACATTTATCAAAATGCACAAATTAGCACAGGGTCCCAGTATATTATTACTGAACCATACATATGCTAAGAGCAACATAGAATAAAACCTCAATTTACAGAACCAAATAGCATAACCATAAAAGCAAAGAAATTTAACACATATAGATGTCTTTAGGCAGGGCAAACATAGAATAAAAACCCCTTATTAATCACTTCCCTTTCCAGTGCGGTCCCTTGAATCGTCTCCAGCATTCTCCTTAGAATCCTCGCCATCATCCTCCGAGTCAGTCTTTGATACTAGAAAAGTATCATTCGCACCTTTCGCCTCATTCTTCCTGAATATCTCGAGCTTTGCCTGCAAACGTGAAATGAAACGAGCATAACATTCGTCATCAGAGGTTGAGTCACTTGAATATGAATCATCTTCTGCATCCTCCTCTCCTCGCTCTTCAGAACTATCAGAAATATGTTGTACCGCATAGCCTGTTTTACCCATCCTCGCCCTCCTTGCCTTCACCACACATTTCTTCCTACTTTCCTTCTCCCGTACCTCATTGAATTTCTTCCTCTCTTCTAGGGATTTGAATAATGAGTCTATAGTGATGAATGGTTCATTAGTTCTTGTAAAATCACTCTTGCACTTGTATATTTGCTCTTCAACTTTCATTAGTTCTTCTCGAGTCAATTTCCACATGTACTGTAAAAACCTATCCAATCTTTTTGCTCTCTCCTCTAAATTTTTCTTCTCCTCTTCTTCCATTTTTTCCTCTTCAGTCATTGGTTTCTTTCCCTTGTCTTCGCTTGACAGTTTTCTCTTCTTGTCCATTGCCACTATGTCTGGAAAAAAAAAAATCTCTTGCTCTGATTATTTCTTTGCCTAATAGTTAAAAAAAATAGGAATGTATTTATCCTAGCCCCCCCCACTAACCCCTCAATGTGCAGTTGAGAAACTGACTGCATTTAATGGCAGTTACATTATGTTTTGTAACTGCCGGACTAGTTTAAGGTTGAAATAAGGAGACTCTCCATTTTCATCAGTAGTAGTATCACTTTCTATATTGAAATCATGGCTGGAGATGATGGAAAAGAAATCAGTGATAAGAGCAATAAAACTGAAGAAGAGATTCTGCCTTCGAGAAACCAATGGTTGCAGATACTTGATATTCTGACTGACAATCGAATTGGCAATAGAATGGATCATGATAATAACACCACGAACTACGATTGGTACTGGGATCTTATCAAGTATAATCGACGGGTGAAGGTGGAGACCTGGGAGGGCAATATTCCTCCCGGGTTTGGCACCATTGTGCCTTATCAAACTCCATTCTTGACTCGATTTCAGACTCCCAATCAAGGTAATACTTCTTCTTATATCCCATTTAATCGTAGTATTAATGAAGTCGGTAGTGGTAGTGGTAGTGGTAGTGGTAGTGGTGGTAGACGTGTTAATGGTTCTCGGGTTGATGGTGGTAATGGTGGGAATGTTGGTGGTCGAAATGATGCAAATTTTGATCCTTTCATTCCAAGTAATCTTATTGGTGGTGGTGGTAGACGTGTTGATGCTGGTGGTGCTAATGAGGTGGATGTGAGTGATGATGGGACCTTTATGATTGATGCTGGTGGTGATGGTGATGGATGGGTGTTACAAGCCATTCATCCACGGTGGGGTACATTTAATGTCTTGGAGGGTGTGGCGGTTGTTGGAGACCGATGGGTGGTCACTGGCGGTCATAGGATGGGGTACGTCGGTGTGTTGCTGAACCATTCATTTATTAGGAGAATCCATCAACAATTGAATACTCCCCTGGATCCTGAAGCCGCATTTACGTTTCCGGTGATGGAGTGGTTGAGTCATATGGCAGCTGCATTTGCCCAAGGTGTTGCTGCAATGCACAGGACGCGTCAAGCCGGACGCACTCGACCCTTTCAGGAGGATCAGCCCATGGCCGAAGCACAGCCGGAGGAATCGGGTGTGTCAAGGAAGCGCCAGCGAGAGGAGTAGAGTGTATATAAAATTTGCTGAAATGGTATTGTTGACAATTTGGATTTACTTTGTCTTATAAACGGTATTGTTGATAATTGGAACTTTTTCTTGTCAGGGCATTTAGAGTGAATGCTAGGATTTAGAAAGAAAAAAAATAGATTTTGCAGAATATGGAACTTTTTCTTGTCAGGGCATTTAGAGTGAATGCTAGGATTTAGACAGCAAAAAAACAGATTTTGCAGAATATGGAACTTTTTCTTGTCAGAGCATTTAGAGTGAATGCTAGGATTTAGAAGAGAAGCAGATTTTGCAGAATGTTGGCCGGACCTGTAATTTGGCCAGACCTGTAATTTGGACGGACCTATAACTTTTTCTTGTCGGGCATTGATGGTTTCAATGTCACTTTACAATGCTTGTATTTGAATTGGTTGATTTCAAGTTCAATTTGGTGTTTCCTAGTTATCCTACACTGCAAAGTTCTCTTAACCTACACCACTGTTAAACGGAAATTAGATTAAACACCAATAACATAAACCCATGCACATTCAATCCGGCCGATAATACAACCCAAAAAACACCAAAAACATAAACCCATAAACATTTCTATGATACAGAACAGACTACCCATCGAAATCACTGTCCTCCTCATCTCCGCTTACCGATGAAGCAGCCGAACCATAATCTGCATCTTCTTCTTCCTCCAGAGACTCACCATCAGATCCAAGCAAAGGCTCTAGCATGGTTCTTGCAAAAACCTTTCGGTTATGATTCTTTTTAGCTAAGAATTTCCGAAATAGAGCTTCCTCTGCTTCCTGTGCTGTCTCTGCTTCCAGTTCCAGATCAAATGAGTCTTTGGAGGCTTCAGAATCCCCATCAATACCATCCCCTGCTTCTACCTCTTCTTCCTCATCACTATTATCTGAGTCGGAGGGGTTGAGAACAGTCGTACATAACTTCAATCTCTCAATCCGTTCTTGCCTCTTTCTAGCCTTGCGAGCAGCTCTTTTCTTCTTCCAGAGAGAAAATTTTGGTTCATGGGCAGCAACTTGTCTCTCCAAGTTTTCTCTCCAAAGTTTGGTGTGTAAACTCTCAGGCTTTACCATTTTTCTCTCTCTGTTTTGGTTATCTCTCAGTTTTTTTTTTGCCTTTGATTTCCCTTAATCTTAGCCTTCTTATATATTGTGCAATATGTAGCTAGAAATTAGGTCAATAGCTAGATATTAGGTCCACGATGTTTGCGTATTCAACGCTGGTAGTCAGTCATTGCCAAGAGCAACATCAGCAGTCATTACGTGTGGTTAAATCTAGCTAATCACAGCGCTGCAAAGTCTTATCAGTTATTTTTTTAAGCATTCAGTCTTATCAGCTATTAAAAATGTTATAATTATGGACCTACTCCTATTTATGTTTGCCGGGTTTTTTCACCCAAATGGTCAATATGGGCCGCCTGTAGACGCTTCGAATGAATATGGCCCCCATGAATATACTTTCCGATAATTTTGGCCGGATTACATTGAGGTTGTAACAAAAAGTTTAATTAATCAATTAAAATGACACAAGTAAAAATTTTCAACTCAAGATAATTTTTCATTAGCCGGAAAACAAGTACAATGGAATACATTTTCCTTAATTGAAGCAACAACAACTACATTGCAGAGAAGAAAATAAAACAACAATTAATCTACTAAACATACCATGACACTGCTCTAATAACATTTCATAACGCCGCCTTGTATCTCCTCATTCTTTCATAACATTCAACAAACATGAAATCCCGGTTATTGAGTTCACGATATTTAGGCATAGCTACATTGACCATTTCTTCGTGTGATGCATCTAGAATTTTTTTGCGCATAGCTTTCTTAATTCGGCGAAACTCGGTCATGTCTCTACTGATGCAGTTCCATTGACTCCTAATTCCATTTACATCTCTATTGTTTGGATTCTTTGAAACTGTCACGTACACATCAAAAGCACGAATCCAAAACTTCGCCTGCCAAGGTTCCACTTCATCCACCATACCATTCATTCGGCTACGAATGAAAGAGTAAGTAATTTGGAGATTTTCTAGCTCGGTGTAGTTGGTCGCCATATCGATATTTGGTGATGAAAAAAACTTTAAATTTTGAAGGGAGAAAGAAGGAATCAATTGAAACAAGATTGATTGGGATGAGTTATCAAAGAAGAAGAGTTCTCTTATATAGAAGAGATCCCAACGGCTATTTTTTTGGAATTTTGAAAAAAAGTCATTGAGGATGGTAGGCAGCAATCTTCTCCAGTACATTTTCTATGGTCCACTCTAATACAGTAGCTAACTATTTCCAACGGAAAACTACATCACTATTTTCAACGGAAAAAACAAAACCGTCTCATACGTCACTTTTTTTCAACGGAAACAACAAAACCGTCTGATACCTTACTATTTTCCACTGCCATTAGGGATTTGAAATGGAGTTCATAGGAAGATTGTAACTCTCACTTGCCCACAATGGGTTCTTTTATGGTTCTACATTAACTCCACCTTGAATTTGCCATTTTTGGATAACGTCAGTGCTACTCTGGAATAGCCTGGCTCAGAGTATGGCAAATTAGGGAGTGATTTGGAGTTCAGAGGAAGATTGTCAAATACAACACTATTTTTCTACGGAAAAAACAAAACCGTCTCAGAAATATCACTATTTTCGACGGAAACAGAAAAACCGTCTCAGACATCAATTTCTTCAACGGAAACAACAAAACCGTCCCATAACTTACTATTTTCCACTGCCATTGGGGATTTGAAATGGAGTTCAGAGGAAGATTGTAACTCCCACTTGCCCAAAATGGGTTCCTTTATGGTTCTACAAGGATTCCACCTTGAATTTGCCATTTTTGGATAGGATCAGTGCTACTCTGG
>JAJJMA010304535.1:0-51634 GCA_023529015.1 Papaver nudicaule | reverse complement strand
TGTACGAGTAGAAAATCTGCATAGGTACTCGAGGTACCACATCCATCAGATCTACTCGCACATACAGTAGATAATTGTAGTTTGTAGTCCGAAGACAGTAGAACAGCATCGAGGATGCAATGAACAGTGATGAAAAGCTAAGTAATGCAATATCAACAGGATAAAATAACTTTCTGTGTATTACTACTGCTGAGATTACATGAATTAAACCCTAAGGAACCAGAGGAGATCACAAACCTAATCTCTCTCTTGCTACTTAGGCTCCACCAAACAAGAATCCAACCCCCACAACATTTTCCAAGCTCGCCTTATATAGGCCGAGCTTGGGTGGTTTACAGCTAATAAAGACAAACGACTCAATCGTGGTGGTGTCAGTTTCTGTCGAGTAAGGCGGTTTATACTCCGAAGCTGGATCCTCGGCTTCGGTCCTTTGTCACAGTCCGAAACCTTTCTACTCCGAATCTTTACTTCGCTTAGGTGCAGCTTCTCTTCCTTTGCCAGTCCGAGATATCGCTGTCGCTCTTTTCGGTACCGTTTCCTTGGCTTGATTATATGCCTTGGATGCGAGACACGTGGTCCGAGGGGTTTTTACCCCCTACAATGGGATAAAACGGTTATCGGTTTTTGAGAGAAGAAAACGGGAAATGAAAGAAAACTCATCATGATTCATGATTTGTTTTGAAAACTAGCTTTGTTGTGTTTCTGTCAAGGCCGACAAAACCATATATCGTTAGTAAGTTCACAATTATGATGGTGAAGAGGCATTGTGACTTTTGATAGCCAAATGCAAGAAGGGTTTAGCATTGAAGAAGACAAGCACAGAGAATGTCTTGAAAATCTTAGTTGCATTTGATATCTTTGTTGACACGAGTTGATGTTTAATTCAAGATAATCAATGATAAGCCAATAAAATGAAAATAAATAAACAAAGATGATAAGTATTTCATATTTGTACGTCTCCCCGTATTTTAAAACAAGCTTTAACCTTTCCGCGGAGATCGAATTGAACGTCAGGTAAATTTTGACTTTTAACTGAGCTAACTTTTATCTTTTATGATACTTGAGTTTACTTTTATGATGCTTGAGTTTACATTTATTTTGTTTTTTAGTGAGTCATATAGGGTTTACTTCCTCTCTCACTTTTTTTTTTGAAGGAATGAGGGGCATGTAAACTCAAACTTCTTTCATAATATAATATAATTACATCCGTTAATCGAAAAACATGATTAGTTGTAGATGGTGAAAAATGAGAGAGGGACAAGATTGTAAAAAAAACACCCTCGAAACCACGCCTTATTAAGGGCGATCGCCTATTCAGGCACATCTTTATAGCTCAGAGTGCAACCCATTCCATGAGCTGAAGAAACTCTCTATGAGTTCTCTCTAACTCCGGTGGAGAGGATAATATCATAGTGCAGTACTGATAACCTCACCAACATATTAAACCCATTGATCTGCTTCGTGTCGACACCCTTCTCGATACCAGAACCAGATCGCTCAATGGTACACGGTGAAGAACTAACAGAGATGTATCCTCATGGATTTCCTCTTAATACGACTCAACATACGAGTCTTGATGCAAACCTCAGAAATATTGAAGCTCCAGGCCGGCCCAGGGCTATCCGAGAGGCATACATCAGCCTAAACAGGCTTAAGCGGACCTAATCCCAAGTTCAGGATGGTCTAGCATACCATGGATAAACACGCCATGACCTCAAGTGTGTTGCAACATAAGCACTCACACCACGACTAAGGCACAGGTTGCCCCAGAGTCGAGCTTGGCCAGATGCCAAAGCCATAACGCCACATAGCATGGCACCACAAACCATGAGCCGCCATGGCGTAAGCCGCCACAAACCTACTTAGCCTTGGCCAAAGGCCAAGGCCGTAACGATGAATATAGCCGCAAACAGGCTGGCCTTGGCCAGAGGCCAAGGCCGTGGCGCCATGACCCATGGCGCCACAACAAGTGGACCTTGGCCAGGGGCCAAGGCCGTGGCGCCATAAGCCCTGGCGCCCCCTTTACACGACTAGCGCCAAAGCGCGTCCAAAATTGGCTTTAGCCAAAAGCCAAGGCCGTGGCGCCATAGTCCATGGCGCCACAACAGGTTGGCCTCGGCCAAAGGCCAAGGCCGTGGCGCCAAGAGCCATGGCGCCACCATAACTAGCGCCACAGCGCATTCAAGCACTCATGGCCTTGGCCAACAGCCAAGGCCACTCCTATACTCGTGTCCCGGAGGCAATACACTCATGTTGGTCACGACAATTAGTCGTACAACCCTACTCTACTCAACTCAACTACGCAATATATGCGTATCTCTCGCTCGAGACATCAAAACATCACACGGGGGGATAACTTTAGGGGTATTGGTCTGGCGGTCTACGGCAGTTGAAAGAAAATGATGGAGATAGTGGACATTTACGAGAAGATGGCGCGAGTGGGCATGTTCTACACGACTCAGGCAGTTACGGAAACCAACGCATGTCCTCCACTCCTCCACTCTTCCACGACTTCCACCTTCTCTGTCGAGAGATCATGGTGAGTTCAAACTATAAATAGAGTCTTCCTCTATCTTCCAAGGCAGAACGTTCAGAACACCTAGAACACACAAAACAGAAACAACCAGAGCCTCAGAGAAAACACCTGAGAATCGAAACACGTTTCTAGGCTTGGAGATTTTCAGTCGACTTCACGACGGAGATCTTGAACTCTTACACCCAAAACACATCCTCAACCTGATCTCAAGTTTCTTCGTTGTTTCCCTCCCTAGACCAACCTCTATCCTCTCTGTGACCGAAGCAAGACGGTAACGGCCATCCTTGGTTTAGGCTTGTCTTGTTCGACTTCGATCTCCGAGCACTACGAAAGTACCCAGAGACGGTACATTGTTTTTCCAGGTAAAAACATTTGGCGACCACAGTGGGAGATCATTCTCTCGGTTCCAGAGAAACTTGCTCGAAGATGGTTGAACTTAGGTCGGGATCAGATACCAAAAACCCCAACTCTTCAACTGACGGTGCTGTAGCCTCCAACACAGCACCTACCAACCCACCTACATCCAACAATACGCCCAACGCACCTGTTACCCTAGATAATCCCTCTTCAACACCTATCATCTCAGCTATCCCCATCACCCCAATTACTCCTAATGCTCCAAACCACACCGCTGGCAAGAACCCTCATTCCACAACTAAGATCAACACTACCGCCGAAAAAGGAAAAGGAGTATCGGGAGCATTAACTATGGAGGAGTTAGCTAGACGACAAGACGCCCTCGCAGAAAGTCAAGTCAAGATGTTCGACACTCAGATAGGAATCCTGGATTGTCTCAAGACTCTAACCTCGAAGATGTCAAGTTCACCAGTCAAGGAGACCCCTGAAGACGCTACCGCAGGTGCTCGCTCGACGGTTATCCACATCCAAGATGACGAAGCGCCTTCTCTCCCAGAAGAATCTCGACAGAGAGGAGGACCACCGTCCCGCTATGTCACGGCAGACGACTTGGAAAAGCTGCTACGAAGCCGAGAAAAAGATGTGATGTCACCCGTCCACCAGCGCCAGCCACCGTACCCGCACGAGGTCCAGAGGATTGCCCTTCCCAAAGGATACATGTCGCCCATGTTCTCCTTGTATGACGGGACTAGGAATGCACGTGAACACATCTCGCGATTCCTGAAGTCTCTAGGGGAACACGAGTACAACCATGTCTTGAGACTCAAAGAATTCTCGAAGTCTCTCACTGGAAGAGCTTACACCTGGTACAACAATCTTGCTCCGAACCGCATTGGGACCTGGGGCGAGATGGTGAGCGCGTTCTACCGCAAGTACTTCTTCGTGTCGGAACAGATAACGCTATCCGATCTCGGCAGGATGTTCCAGAGGCCTAGCGAACAGCGAAAGACTACGTCAAGAGATTCAGAATTCAAGCCCTTGATTGCCACGATCCGAATGTCACGGAGCAACAGTTAGTGGAACTTTGCATCAACGGGATGATTCCTGTATATCGGGCCCTCTTGGAGTACCTCCGCTTCCAGACCTTCTCTGAACTCCATGAAGCTGCGAAGAGGTCTGCCACCACTGCACCCGCTCTGTTGGAAAGAACTAAACCCCTCAGGAACGAAGAGACTCGTGCCACTCGTGGCGACAGAAGGCTGATTAACAAACAATACAACAACAACCTACCATACATGGGTGATATCATCGAAGGAGGGAAGAGGAAAGGCCCTGCCACGGAAGCAACGCATCCAAAACGCACTAATTCAGCTCCGGGGACCCCAAACAAGAACATGAACCAAGGAGGACTACAACAATCGGAGATGCGGAGGCAGAAAGCCAGTTCAGAGATACCAGGCTACCCGTTTCCCATGGAGGACGTACTAGAGTTTCTAAACACTTGGATCCAGGACAGGGTAATCGAACTCCCTTCGACTCAACGCCCTCCTACAGCCGAAGAGGTAGCAAGCCCAAGGTATTGTCGCTATCACCGAGTTACTACTCACTCTACCAGGGACTGCCTCAACCTTAAGCAGATCTTCCAAGCCAAGGTGGAGTCCGGGGAATTGCGCCTACGAAATGAAGGAGTGTATCAAGATCCCCTATCCGTTCAAGCATTCACCTTCCCTGAGGAGCCGGTGAACAAGGGAGTGGAGGAGATAATGCGAAACTCTCTGTCTCTCGAAACCACAACGGAAAGACATGTTCACAGCACTCAACACGGTAGTATCGGGAAAACTCCTACCCTTCAAGGAAGCCAATGAGCAGACAATGTCCAAGCAGGAGCAGCCAACAGAAAGACAAAGCTGGGGACTTCTCACAACCGCCCGCCTGTCTCATGCTGAATTCTCGAAGACACTCATCGACCCGGGATCCCCAGTGAACATCATCTCAGCCAAGACTCTCAGAGACGCTAACATCCCTTGCAGCAGAGCCATCCATGCCCCTGCCATCATCAAAGGTCCTGACGGGGTCGAAGTACGCACTTACGGGTGGATCGACCTTCCTGTCAAAATCGCCACGATCCCAACCATAGCGGAGTTTCACATTGCTAAGGGAGTCCTCGAGAGCGACATGATGCTGGGACGCCCATGGATCTACAACGACCAGGAGACGCTCCCTCTGGAGTTCGTGGAGCGTTTTGTACAAAAGAGCAGCAAGGTAATAGTCGCGCCTGCAGAACCTAGGGGAGTCGATGAGGACCCCCTCAATCAAGAAGGTACTTCGTCCACCCCTCTCTTATTTGATAGCCTACATTCACCGAGCCACTGGAGACTCACCACGAGGAAAGCTACTCGAGAGAAAAACCCTGGAAAACCGGCAGTAGACATCGGCACAGCCATAAGAATCTCCATCAAAGCCCTTCCGGAGTCTGGCATTGTACGTGACAAGCTCCGAGGAGAAGGTGAACTCATCCCCTACGACATACCACCCGAAGTCTTAGAGACCATCCCAGACTTCAAAGAATATGCAGAACTGTTCAACCTCAAACAAAAGGCGGGGGAGAAAGCAGTTACATATGCTACCACCCTAAAGGAAGAGGAAGTGCCAAGGACGCCAACCTCGGAGGAACTAGCCAAGTGTAGAGACGATCTTCCGGAAAGACGGATCAAGACCCAAGTTGAAGTCTCGGCTCTAACCACGAAACCGTCAACAAGTTCACAAGCCAAAGGAACTCCCAGATATGCTACTAATACGAACACCGCAGCGTTCCCCGTCTAGGATGACGAGATGATCTCTACTCAAGGAGAACCTCAACATGGAGAGACACACAGCTCGGATATGCCGCAAAAGACGATTTGAAGAGACCACTCCAGAACCCAGAGGAGGAGACGACGCCAGTTCACCAGCACTGACTAACGTGCCCACACAGGGTGTAGAGGGCCCCCTTCTCCAAGGGGGGGGGGGGGGGGGCATCGACACCACCGAGTACTGAGGCTCAGAAAATTCCCGGAGCCCCTACTGGCAGAGCCTACACTTAGTACGACGATCTTACCCGGCATTGGAGCTCTGCGAAATGATCCTCGTCTACCGAGCCCTCCATGAAACTGCAAAAGACTTGCCTCGCCTGCACCAGCGCTACCAGAGAGGGCCAAACCCCTAAGAAGCGAAGAGGCTTGTAATGCCGAAGGCAACATCAACCTCATCAACAAACAGTACTACAACAACCTGCCTTCCGTGAGTACCATCACCGAAGGGAATAAGAGGAAGAGTCCAACTACAGAGGCGACATACCCGGAGCATACGACTTCGAGCTCGCTTTGAAGACTTCAGGTGGCAGTATGGGTCGAAGAATATCACAACACAAGTCACGGTGCCATGGATCACGATGCCACAAGCTACGATACCACGGGTGATGGCGCCACAAGTCACGGCGCCGAAACTATTGAAAAGGGGTAAATCAAGCTCATAGTACCCATAGCAACAAAGGACTTACCAACAAACACTGAAGGAACGGAAAACTCCATCATCACTAATAGAATGACGACGAGACATGGGGGCTTCCAGAATTACCACTGCAGCCAGCCAGGAACACCAGGGTTTGGACTCTCAAGACAAACCTGAACACAAGCATGTCCAACAACCCAACTCTGCTACTCGATCGAGAAACCCCCTGGAGAACCAAGAGGAGGAGGCGCATATCTATCTCGTCCACACCAGCCTCCCTATCCAAAAGACCCCTCTCTCATGGGATGCTCCTCACTGAAGGAAGTTCAGACTTCAAACTTCCAAAGCCGCAAGACGATCAACCACAGTCGTCCCTGTCTTGATAGGAAAGGATCCAAGCTGTAAGGATTGAAGAAGCTCGTGATAACAGAAGACCCGTCAGCAACCAGACGACAGGGTATCGACACAATACAACTCGAAGGGTCCCAAGCAAGAATGTGACCCAACCACAAGATGCAGATCTGCAACAACAACCGCGAGGAGTACGAGGACTGAACCCTATACAGGATTCCCAGACTCATCATCTTCGACGAAGTACTGGAGCTATTAGACGTCTGAATAAGGAAAGAGCAACCGGATTACCCCGACCCGATGAGTCTCAACAACTAGAGAGAACACTCAGCCCCCTCGCCTTCCAAAGGCCAATACACATGTGTCTGCACGAGGGAAGGCGAACTCAACAAGAGGCGCTGATAAGATATCAGAAAATATAGCAGGGGACTCCTCGCCACCGCCGCTCTTCACTCCACCAAGTACCGATAGCAATACCGGCTGCCACGACCCAAAGGGAAGCGTGAAGTACAATAGATGCTCCCTTGTCTCTACCAAAGCGCTTCATCATCATGGGAAGATCCTACTCGACCAGAGACGTCCATACGGCATGGAACTGCCCGCTACAGATCTCTCGAAGGAAGGGAGACTCAAGGGAAGAACTCTAATCAACACTATCGCCCACAACCTCAGTTTTAGAGCTACCAACCAAGTACGGTAAACCATATTGTGGAGAAATTATTTTATTTTGGGTCTCCATGGAGAAAACCTACTCTGGAGACAAACAAAGACGTGCTCACGACTACATACTAAATTCGTTGTACGACAACCTTCACGAAAACGAGCAACGCGGAAGATCAGTAAGACATCTGAAGGTGAATTTTAGACAACATCTTCCTTCAGGTGTATTATGTTATGTGTAAAATTTTCGTGGCGATCCAATCCGTGGATCAAGAGATATGGCGCCAACATTACAGCGCACCGAAGCAAGTGGACAGAACTTACATACGAAACCAAAGCAGTTGCTGCGGAGATCTCGTGAGGAGTCCTTGGGTAAAATTTATACACAAACTCCATTTTAATGTCTACAACTTTGTGGTAAAATTTCATACAATAACTCCATGTGGTTTGAGAAATATGGAGTGGACATTGGAGAAAAGAAGAGCTGTCAGAATTTCCTGCGCCAGCAACTTCCGTCGCGAAGAAACCACCGGTTTGAGAAATCCACAAGGGATTTTGGAAAGATGTTCGGACACAATCTTCTATGTATGTCTCCCAACACATACTAAAATTTCGTACCAATCCACCAAGGGGATTGGGAGATACGACACAAACACTACAGCACACGCGAGACGCGCAAACAGGAATCATGTGCAAGACCACGACGAGTACTGCGGAAAATCTACGAGGAGCCTCGAAGAGATTTTTGGACACAATACTTCCCTGGATGTCTACTACCACGTGTAAAAATTGCGTGGTGATACAACCAGTGAGTCAAGATATATGGCGCAAACATCAGGAGACACGCAAGACGCGAACTGTCGGAGTTTACAACGAATAGGCTATGGTGCAAAGCTCGTAGCGCCGGCATCCACGACGCTACCAAGACCATGGAGCCATACCTCAGGGCGCCATATATCATGGAGCCACACCTCATGGCGCCACATCTCATGGAGGAACACCTCATAGCGCCGATATCCTCCTGGAACTTCACTACACATTAAAGACGGCGAGGTTGATAGGTGTGCAAAACACCTATTCAAGAGTACCTAATTGATACACTTTAGTCGACTTAAGCCTCATACATTGTTTATTTTAACCATTTTCTATTTTGCAGGTATTTTGAAATCATATTTAATAAAATGAAGCAAAAACGACTCAATTCACAACTTGGAGTCACATGGAGTTGGTGGTATTTGAACAAGAAGGATAAAAGCTCAAAAGTGTCGCTAACACAAGCTATTGGAGGTCTCGGCAGAATTCTGAATTGAGTTTAGGGCATACAGAATGAAAGGGGGGCCGCTCGGTTATTTCCAACCAATACTACATGTTAAGGGGTACCCTTATGGGAGGCCACATTTACAGTGTGGCCAAATGTCGTCTTCCCCAAAAATTGAACAGAAGTTTTCCGACGGGAAGAGGATGACTCCATTACTGCTGATGCTGTTTGTTGTTGCGGCTGCTGTCGCCATGGTTGCCGGAGGTGCTGACGCAGAAGAAGCTGAAGACGATTGCTAGAGTATTTCTGAGATAGAAGCGTTCCGTGTGATTATAATCTTGGGTTCAATTGGATTTTTCTGCTGGAACCTGGGTTGGGGCTTCTAATGGTGTCTGCCATTAATGGTTGAGTTGCAGAGTTTCTGTTCTCGTTGATGGGAAGAAGAAGACGATGGGCGTGTGGTTTACATGTGCAGGACTGTAGAGAACGAAGGCGTGCGACATGCACGTGTGGTTTTTGAGTGAATGGGCTTGGCTCATTGCAGCCCAGTGGATGTTGGGTCAGGTCACAGGCGGCTGGGCTCGAGGTTGTTTCGGATGTTTTTGGGGCTCGGGATTTTGAATCAGTTTTTGGAAACTGATTTTGTTGACGTGAAGGTATAAAAGGTTCAGACGCACAGGAGTTCAGATCACGCAAGTTTTTGGAGAAGCTCCTGGCACGTTTCACGAGGTGGAGAAAAAGCTAGGGTTTGGCACGGATTTCGAGGTGGAGCTTTGGGAGAAAGATTGGAGCTTTACATAAGGGAGTTTTTATGATTTCTAGCACTTTCAATATGTTTTCTTTTGCTTTCAAGAACAACATGAGTAGCTAAATTTCTTTTTATTGGTTGAGGATGTAGTCTAAAATTGCAAGACATGTTTCATGATTAATTATGGAGTTGAACTTATTCTTATTCATTATCGATTTTATTCTACTATGCGTATGAGTGTATGATTGATTTATTACACTAAGGTTGAATGTCTTTTGATTCAAGTGGCCAATTGAGTTAGATTATGTTTATACCTATTGCTAGAATTAGGTTTGGAGATACGAAATAGTTGAAGAACCTATTCATAAGTAGCACGATATGATTATTGAGGTGGTGATAGCTTCGAGAGTCATATGTAGAATACAACCTTTGTTGAATGAGCCATTCATGGTGGTTCATTGCATTGATTAGCCTATTTCACAAAACTTAGTGCTCTTAGAGAGTTGAACTCGATTACTCATGGTGTCGAGTTATTCTCTACGTAGTATTCACACATTCATCGTTATGGTGTGTGATGACATTAGGAAATTTCGGAATATTTTCGCGATGATGTATTCTAGGGCTTTTGATGACGATAGAACTAGTTGAAACTCCATATATTATTCATATGCATGTTAAGCAATTAAAGATGAACCCTTAACCAATATTCCTCACTCTTGATTACTTCAAATTACTCTTTGCGTTTATTTTCTTGCTTTTATTTTTATTTTGCTTTTAGTTTAAAAACAACAACAATCCCCCCCTTTGGTTACTTTAGGATTCAAATATTGAAATAACAAACCATTACCTCTTCGTGGACGAACTTGTTCTTACCTATATACTATATTATTACATATTGTGAAGGTTTAGGACTTAAGTATATTTGTGCGGATTCGACACGCATCAGAGGTAAACATCTTCACCAAGTAGTTCGTCTATTTTTGAATCCAACACCCTCCTCAGCGACTGGGGACTTGGCGCAATCGTCGTGCTTTTGGGGAAGTCTCTGTAGAGGGGATACCGAGACGGGACGGCACATGCTCTGCACCAAAAACAGAAGACGCTCAGATCCACACCAAAGAAAAAATAATACGATCGACTCCCTCGGTATCTCTCTACCAACCGCTGCTGCCGGTTACCACTGGATTGGTCATTGTCTCGTAAAGCATCAGCGCTCCACCTCACTCAACGCTACGAATTCAACTCTGAACACCAATGGACACGTGTTGCTGGAAACTACACCACCCAAGCTTGCACCAAAGGCGCTGCTCAGGAAATCAGCTAATTGCATAACCATTCTCCAGGTGGAGATGATCAAGGAGAAACAAGGACTTGATCATGACAAGAAGGAGGAAAAGCTCTCTGCTAAAACGGGTAAAACCTCTCCCTTCCTTTCATTTTCTTGGCTAAGACCTAGCCTATGTATGTACTCACATGCATGACACCGGGGACCTCACTAAGCGTAGCGTCCCCTTCTCTAGAAAAGTCATGGCACCGCAAGAGCTTGCGGAGCCACAAAGGTCGTGGCCCATGAAACCTATGGCGCCACGAATAACTAAAAAAAATAAAAAAATGAATGGATAACACCAGCGACAACACGAAAGTGTGATCTCGCATCCATATGGGTTTAGAAACCCTAAGAGCTCCTTAGTCAAGTTGAGCCGAGAATCAACCAGAGGATAGGCATGCGAGGCATGTAGGGGCTACACCTAGAACGCCCCGAGCCTCGGGATAATTGTCACCCCGTTAACAACGTGTATGTACTTACACACGAATTTACTTTTAGTCTATGAGATCCTGCACTAGTGCTGAATAGAGAACCTCGGAACGATTGAGGTTTCCATCACCATCCGAATGCTTAGTATGAAACATTACTGTCCCACACTAACCAGGGGACTTTCTGTAGATGGTGAAAAATAAGAGAGGGACAAGATTGTAAAAAAATACCCTCGAAACCACGCTTTATTAAGGGCGATCGCTTATTCAGGCACATCTTTATAGCTCAGAGTGCAACCCATTCCATGAGCTGAATAAACTCTCTATGAGTTCTCTCTAACTCCGGTGGAGAGGATAATATCATAGTGCAGTACTGATAACCTCACCAACATATTAAACCCATTGATCTGCTTCGTGTCGACACCCTTATCGATACCAGAACCAGATCGCTCAATGGTACACGGTGAAGAACTAACAGAGATGTATCCTCATGGATTTCCTCTTAATACGACTCAACATACGAGTCTTGATGCAAACCTCAGAAATATTGAAGCTCCAGGCCGGCCCAGGGCTCTCCGAGAGGCATACATCAGCCTAAACAGGCTTAAGCGGACCTAATCCCAAGTTCAGGATGGTCTAGCATACCATGGATAAACACGCCATGACCTCAAGTGTGTTGCAGCATAAGCACTCACACCACGACTAAGGCACAGGTTGCCCCAGAGTCGAGCTTGGCCAGATGCCAAAGCCATAACGCCACATAGCATGGCACCACAAACCATGAGCCGCCATGGATCCACAAAAATCAGCCTTGGCCAAAAGGCCAAGGCCATGGCGTAAGCCGCCACAAACCTACTTAGCCTTGGCCAAAGGCCAAGGCCGTAACGATGAATATAGCCGCAAACAGGATGGCCTTGGCCAGAGGCCAAGGCCGTGGCGCCATGACCCATGGCGCCACAACAAGTGGACCTTGGCCAGGGGCCAAGGCCGTGGCGCCATAAGCCCTGGCACCCCCTTTACACGACTAACGCCAAAGCGCGTCCAAAATTGGCTTTAGCCAAAACCCAAGGCCGTGGCGCCATAGTCCATGGCGCCACAACAGGTTGGCCTCGGCCAAAGGCCAAGGCCGTGGCGCCAAGAGCCATGGCGCCACCATAACTAGCGCCAAAGCGCATTCAAGCACTCATGGCCTTGGCCAACAGCCAAGGCCACTCTTATACTCGTGTCCCGGAGGCACTACACTCATGTTGGTCACGACAATTAGTCGTACAACCCTACTCTACTCAACTCAACTACGCAATATCTGTGTATCTCTCGCTCGAGACATCAAAACATCACACGGGGGGATAACTTTAGGGGTATTGGTCTGGCGGTCTACGGCAGTTGAAAGAAACTGATGGAGATAGTGGACAGTTACGAGAAGATGGCGCGAGTGGGCATGTTCTACACGACTCAGGCAGTTACGGAAACCAACGCATGTCCTCCACTCCTCCACTCTTCCACGACTTCCACCTTCTCTGTCGAGAGATCAGGGTGAGTTCAAAATATAAATAGAGGCTTCCTCTATCTTCCAAGGCAGAACGTTCAGGACACCTAGAACACACAAAACAGAAACAACCAGAGCCTCAGAGAAAACACCTGAGAATCGAAACACGTTTCTAGCCTTGGAGATTTCCAGTCGACTTCACGACGAAGATCTTGAACTCTTACACCCAAAACACATCCTCAACCTGATCTCAAGATTCTTCGTTGTTTCCCTCCCTAGACCAACCTCTATCCTCTCTGTGACCGAAGCAAGACGGGAACGACCATCCTTGGTTTAGGCTTGTCTTGTTCGACTTTGATCTCCGAGCACTACGAAAGTACCCAGAGACGGTACATTGTTTTTCCAGGTAAAAACATTAGTATAATAATTTTGAACCGAAAGAAATCGGAAAAAAAAAAATGTATACTAAATATATGTAGACCGAAAGGAGAATTGAAATCTTCTGATGGTTTATGACCATCTTGATGGATACGCTCCGAGAAGATATGATGCTTCCATAAAAGAAGTAATATGCCCAAATTCCCATCGAATTCTTTAATCTCTGATCATAATGAAAGATTGAACGAAATCAAAAGTCCTCTAGAAGGTATGAGAGATCGTAATGGCTTTCACTTTCCATACGTATCACAAGTAAATTGCTATAATGCAATTTGTTTTTATTTAAATATATATATGGATAGATAGATCTTAACCTAAATTAAAATCCGAGCATAACAAGAAAAGAGTTATGAAAACTCAATGAAGAAGATGAAGATAACTGTTAATTAATGGATGAATATTACTGCTAATAGATGAAGGTATCTATTTATTCCAGGAAAAAAGGTTGCAGATTTTTTGATTTCATTACGCAAGATACTTGAGTTTTTTAAATTGGAGTTTAGATAGTTAGAATCACTTAAATATATCATATGGCCAAGTTACAAGTACATTTTCAAATTAAATTGGTAATGTTTAGATAAACAAAAGTAGTTTCTTCATCTATTTTTGAAGGAAGAGAGTAGTAGAATAGAACTATAACAATTAAGATTTGTAGGTCTGAAAAGAAAAATAACATTGTTAAACTACAAAAGGGGTTTAAAAAGAGGTCTTGAGATGGGCGTTGCACGCATTATCCGCATCCCCAGATCATTCCAAGGAATCAGGTGCTTCCTAAACGACTTTGAGTAATACTGGAAAATCTAATTAAAACATGAAACAAACTGACCTACATTTACTAATTGTAATCCTGCTCTGAAAGAAGCATATCTGTTGAGCTCGATCGGAAAGTAACCACATTTCTGAGACTATTTTAAACATAATAATTCAAATAGGAAATTCAAAAACCCATATACTAACACAAAAGATAAACACCAATATTGCACAGGATATAAACACAAACAAAGACCAGTCATTGGTGCATATCACCAGGAAATAATCACTACAAAAAAGAAAGTGCAGATAAATTATCTATTTAAGAGCATGTACATTAACTATGAAAATGTTGATGAACTAAACAAAAATGTAAAGAGGAATGTTGGCATACAACCATTAATCGAGCTAGATAAGCATATCAGTGAACTGAATGATGATATGGAAGGTACTGATCCTGAATTGGTCGAAGTACATAAAGAGAGTAATGAATTGTTTGTTTGTGAAGAGTACAACATAATTAGTTATATTTCACTGTATCCATTAATAGATAGTAATTGTTGCTTCAGTTGTATGTTGCAATTGTTAATAAACTCGATTATTCATGTTTTAAGATAACGGTCTATTTTTTCTGCAGTAGGTTAGCTTCGTTCCACTTAAGACATGTTTCATATTTAAGATAACGCTCTATCTGGTGCATTCTTTAATATTAATCCACATGAAATTAATGCAGTAAATTGTAGTTTACAAGTCTTATTCAATTGTACAAGAAGATAGACTATGCGCATTGATTTTTGATACTAAATCAATCAGAGATGTTCATGTGCATCTGGATAGTGAATGCTGGTAAAATCTCTCTACCAAATTAACAATGTCTGACAAGAAATTAAAATGCGACAATTTTAATTATAGTGTGACCAGGTCCCGCCGCTCCAAATTCACAATTGTCTCTTAGATAGATAGTAACTGTTGCTTCAGTTGTATTTTGCAATTGCTAATTAATTTCATTATTCATGTACTACGTCAGTTTTTTTCCTGATGTAGGTAGCTTCATTCCAATTAAGGCATGTTTTTAATTAATATGAACGGACGGGGCGGGGCGAAGCCCGCCACTCCCAAACAATAATTACAATCTTATCATGTGCGTTCTTTCATATAAATCCCCTGAAAAAATAATGTGGGGACTGTAATTAACAAGTCATATTCAGTTTTGGATTTTATATTACCAAATTATTTATATATGTTCTAATGCATTTACAAACAATGCGTCATGTCTGATAAGAAACTAAATTGTGGCAATTTTGAATTGGTATGGTATGACGAAGGGGAGACATACAAATTAGCCATTATCTATTGAAAAGATAGTAATTGTTGCTTGAGTTGGATGTTGCAATTGCTAATTAACTCAACTATTCATTCTTAAGATATCAATTTATTTTGTTTAGAGCAGTTTAGCTTCGTTTTAATTAAGACATATTCCATCGAATCTTAATGGCCGGGGCGGGGCGAAGTCACGCTACTCCTTATCAACAATTATGATCTTAACAGGTGTGTTCTTTCAATTTATTCCACATAAAAAATAATGCAGAATACCGTAATTTACAAATCATGTTCAATTCCATAACAAGATTGACTGGGATACATTGATTTCAAATCACTAAATTAATCGGAGATTTATTATGCATCTGGATTTTTTTTTAGCAATGTCGGATAAGAAACTAAATTGTTGAAATTTTAAATTATGGTGTCGTGTGACGAAGGCGTGTCACACCAAATTGTATGTTGCAAATGTTGATTAACTCTGTTATTTCATGTCTTAAGATATCAGTTTATTTTGTTTAGAGTAAGTCAGCTTCATTTTAATTAAGACACGTTCCATCCAATCTGAACGGTCGGGGCGGGGAGAAACCCCGCTACTCCCAATCAACTATTACGATCTTACCAGGTGCGCTCTCTCATATTAGTCCACAAAAAAAAAAATGCAGGAAATCGTAATTCACAAATCACATTCAGTTGCATAATAAGATAAAATGTGTCCATTGATTTTCATATTAATAAATTAATCAGAGATTTACAATGCATTTGGATAAAAAAATTAGTAATATCGGACAAGAAACTAATTAGCCCCAAATTTAAATTATATATGGTGTGGCGTGAGAAAGGCGTTTACACCAAACTAACAATTATCTATAGGATATATTTTAATTGTTGCTTCAGTTGTATATTTTAATTTAATTTTTAAACGGGGCGGGGCTAACACGAACAATCACCCTACCCGGTGCGTAGCACGGGTTGCCGACTAGTATGTTTTTAAAAAATGGATCCAACATTCCATGGAATCATATTTTATAATCAGAGCATTAAACCAGGCTATACAACCAATAATCTTTTCACTCGCGCTCATTGGACCAACACTATTTTTTCATGTATGATCTGCTTTTCAGAAAACGACAACCAACATAGACTAGTACAAAGCTTATTGCCCCAACTTTTAAATGACTCGTTAGGTTTTCTGGAAACTTGCTTGTCTGCTGCTTCTTGTTCAATCTGCATTCCTTTATGGATCTAGAATTCGGGTTCTTCTTAAAAGAGGCGTACTTATCAACTACTTCTCTAGTTAATGCAGGTTTTAGTGATTCCTTCACTGTTTGGAAATGACGATTGAGAACTACAGCTGCAGTGATATCTTCCCTAAGTGCCACCATTCCAGCTTCTCTACAAAGACCTTCCAGTTCAGCACCCGTGAAAAGATCAGTCTCTTCTGCAACTTGTCTAAGATCGACATCATCGCTAACCTTCATATTACGGGTGTGTACACGCAATATCTCATAGCGAGCTTCTAGATCAGGTGGTGGTACATAAAGAACCTGCAATTTTAGACGAGCTAACGAGCATGAGAAGTAGTGAGGCAGAAACTGACTCTGTGTGCTAGTATTGTTTATACTGTGAATCATTTGAGATTTAGGACCATTTATAAATGAAGAATGAGGAGTTATTTGATTAAAAGTGTAAACTGCAAAACTTTGGATGTCAGAAAATTAGCAATGCAGAACAAGTAGCCTCTCTATGTTCAGCGTTCCTGCCAACGAAGTTAGCTACAGTGAAAAAAGAGTCATGGCAACCTTACCAAATCAAAGCGACCAGGACGCATAAGTGCAGCATCAATAGCATGAGGACGATTTGTAGCAGCCAATACAAGAATTCCCTGTATGCAAGAAAAAAAATTAGAGACGAGGGAGGTTCATACAGAACTGCTACAGTTATCGTCAAAATTGCTCTCTTGTAATGATTTTATACTAGCTGTATCCTATACTGGATTTTGTGGTATATGAGTACGTATGCTTACCTTAGCCTGCTCTAAGCCATCCATTTCAGTTAGCAAAGTAGACAGAAGTCTCTCACCAATAGCAGCACTGTTGCTTGAGCTATCACATCTGCCATTTGTTGAAGTCATAACGTAAAGATAAGCATAAAACATGAATATGGAACTCACAAAAAAAAAGTGATGAAATGAATATCTGCAAAAATAGATTACATTTGAGCAAAGAAACCTACAGAGTACAGATTTGACAGCGCCTATTGACCTTACTAATAGTTTTGGAATATATTGAAGCTACAAATAAGAAAATTGGTGATGGTACATAATCAAATACTTGACTATGGTACCACGAGTCGAAATTGTTTTAGCAAGACAGGTGAAGCTCTTCATGTACGAGGAATTATACCGTGGATACACCCTGATGATATATGGAACTCGGAAAAAAAAATGATGAAGTGAACTTCTGCAACATATATTACATTATCACAAAGAAACCTATAGAGTATAGATTTGACAGCACTTATTCACCTTACTAATAGTTTTGGAATATATTGAAGCTACAAATAAGAAAATTGACGATGATGCATAATCAAATACTTGACTATGATACCACAAGTCAACACTGCTTTAGCAATGACAGATGGAGCTCTTCATGTACTTGGAATTAGACCGTGGATACACTGATGATATATGGAACTCCTTACGCATTTGATGTCAAAAAATTATAACTGTCACTAAACCTATAGCCACAAGTAAGTCTTACCAGATAAGAAAGTTCAAATTTTTTTGTTAAGCCAATCAATGTCAAATACTTACCGCTTGCTAGCAACCACATCAGCCTCATCAAAGAATATTATACTAGGTGCTGCAAGTCTAGCCCTTTGAAATGTATTCCTCAACAAAGCTTCTCCTTCTCCAACATACATCGAGTACAATTCTGCGCCACTGCAACATAGTTAATGAATATTAAGGACATGCAATCTCCATATAATGCATGGCAAATAATATATTTAACCATACTACTTTTACTAGGATTCAAAATCAACGATGCCACAATTCAGTTGAGAAAATATAGGATGTCAAATTTCAAGAGATTTCAACGAAATTTCAGTTTTCTGACGTGCACTGAAGGAGCTGAAACAGAACTTGGCATATTCCATCTGGTAGACATCTTACAGTCCAAGTTAGGGCGAAGCTAGGAATTTAACTTTGGCGGTCAGCAACACCAAGTAATCCAAGGCTTCAAGCCAGTCCACATACAGTGGATAATCGTCTTTTATTAAGCTAAAGGTATACACTACAAAGACTATTAATATAATAAGGGACCCGAGACCCAATATGTAGCTCCAACTGTAGCATAACAGAACTTTTCACAAACTTATGCTTTGACATAGGATGTGTTTTAGGGACTCAGTCAGTGGGTTGTGGACTGATGTCCGTCTGGACATCCTTGAGTGTCTAAATGCATGGAACAATTATTGGTGAACTATCCTCCTAACGTTCCCCGAGACATGCAATCCTACATCCTCATCCATGTTATATTTTCAAGCCAAAGGGGAAGAAAATTAACCTCAAAGAGAAAAATGAAGCTTGAGCAGCATGTGCGGCGGCCTTGGCCAAGGTAGTCTTTGAGCATCCAGGAGGTCCATGTAGAAGAACCCCACGTACTGGTGATATCGCCAACCTATCAAATGCCTCAGCATGTTTAATGGGCCACTCAACCGCTTGCTGAAGTTTTTTCTGTTTTCATTGCAATAGTTGGAAACAAGTTAGAAGTCAGGCAGCTAGATTTTCAGAAGCAGAACAGAAAAAGATTAGTGAAATAGACCTTTAAATCGTGTAGACCTCCAATATCATCCCACGACACCTTAGGGATTTCGACCGTAACACCTCTTGTTATGCTAGGACCGACCACAGATCTTGCATGGTTCCAATCATCCAATGTTAAGCTAGATATTGAACCATCTCTACTTGTGTCTGAAGATCTCCTAACTGCAGACATTGTAGCCTCCCGACACAAAGCTTCTAAATCTGCTCCAACATATCCATTGCAACATGCAGCTATGGCTTGCAGGTCGACACTGGAGTCCAGCGGAAGCTGTTTCGAGTAAAGCTGAAAAGTATTGCAAAAGCATCATCATGTGGTCGGTACAAATACTGATGTATATCAAGGGCATAGATTTTCACTTGCATAGACTTAAATGTCAAGTAACAAACATGGTACCTAGAAATCATTTAACCACAAAGACTTTAGTATCTATATACCTGTAGGATTTGAAAACGCTCCGCTTCAGTAGGTGTGGTAACTTCAATCTCAGCATCAAAACGCCCTGACCTTCTTAGTGCTGGATCAATTGCATCCACTCTTAAGCACCAAAAAAGATAACGTTAATAAGTCATGCAATACTTATTCCAAAGAATAAATTCAAAGGAATACTAAATACGAAACAAGCAAAAGCAGCCCTAAAGAACATACCTAAAAGTAACCCATAAATGACCCAGTTTGCATGAACTTAATAAATTTGCATATAGGAAAGTTTCGTGCAAAATGAACTACAAAAAAAAAATAAAAGGCAATTGTTTTCGGTTCTAGAACTATCTATCTAACCTGTTTGTTGACGCCACAACAAAAACTTGAGAAGAAGATGTTTGTGAGGGTTTAAGGGCATCCATCAATGTAAAAAGTTGAGAAGCTAAACGGGCATCCTGCTCTCTCCTGCATAAAATTATTATTATGCATGTGCAATACCAAGTAACCAATTTAAACTGTATGATTATTCTTCACCCTTAAGGTTAGCTATATCTACAAGTAAACCCTGTAATATACCTTGAATCACGACGAGGGCATAGTGCATCAATTTCATCGATAAATATTACCGACGGCTTGCCTAAAGTTGCTTTAGATGATGCTTCTGCAAAAGCTTCACGCAAGATTTTCTCACTTTCACCAGCATATGGTCTGTGAACTGTATGAAGACTACAAAAACACAACCAAAAAAACACATGAAACATAATTCATCAACATTAATTGACTAAAACTCAATTCATGCCAATCACAACTATGAAATTACTTTACCTGATCAAAACCAAATGAGCGTCACATTCTCGAACAATAGCACGAACCAAACTTGTCTGCAAAGGGAAAAGGAAACAACAGAATTCATACAACTACCCAAAAATACAGTACCAGTAGTAAACCAGAATTTGAATACCTTTCCGGTACCAGGTGGACCATACAAGAGTAATCCTCTCCGCCACTGGAATTCAGAAAATAAAGTTAATCTATCAAGAATCAAGTTTTTCTTCATTCAATTGAATTGAGTTGACATCAAATGAGAATAAGAATATCTTACTTTGAGACCGAGTTTTTGAGCCTCCTTGGAATAATGAATTGGGTAGATGATGAGTTCTCTAAGAGCTTCAAGTGCTTGAGCATTTCCAGCAATGGCTTCTTCTGCCTTCCATTGATTGTTTCTAACATCGTTATTACTGCTACTGCTTTCCATTGAAACCCTAAATATCCAATAAAGAGGGAACAAGTGATCAACTGGCTAGAACATAACACCCAAAAGCCCAGTAAAGTCTGAAAAAGGGAGAGGGTTATTCACACCCAAAAGTTTTACTTGTTACACTTTTGAAGTCTAAGTTCTGTTTCATAGATGGAAGTTTTTTACGTTTTACTAATCTTTCAGTTGGAAGTTGGAACCATTACATACCATCAATAAAGGGAAAGCAATCAGAACCACTACATGATTTGTTTTACCGGCAGGTGGAATTCAAAATGCACCCTAATGACTATATACTAACTAGCCGCAGGCAAGTGCTAAGCACGAATTATTCAGAAACAGACAACTAACATCTGAATCGGATTGATAAAACAGCAGGATCCATGAAACTTTCGCTTTGATATTTCAAAAAAATAAACTACAGTCCTGCAGCAGATCAAACACATCATCCTACACATCATACCAATAGTAGCAGGAATCTAACCCATCAAACCAACACAAGTAATATCTTAATTGTTCTTAAAATTGCTCAACTACTAAAATTGATATACTGTTGCATTGACGATTCTATTTATAGAAAAGCAACGCATGCTGGAATTTGGATAATCATCATTGTTGGTACATAGATTGTAACTTATCTTCTAAGTCATACAAACAACTAGAAATGCAGTCATGCAAAGGTACAATAGGGTTGCGGTTTCCTATGCTTCGCTAAGCGCGGCAAAGAGATATTATCTCAATATTTGGCTGCATAATCCTCCTCATTTTCTGTATCGGTTCGTTACGTGTATATAGGTGTAACTATCTTCAGTGGTGAATATATGTTCTCTTTGCAAAAACTAAGGTTACTCATCTGTCATGCTTAGTTATAACTTTACCCTCCAAGTATATGCATATACACAAATATAAAAAGGGAGACCTGGAGGCAAAGGAAAAACTTACTGGCTACAATTTCATGTACCGATTCTCGAGCAGAGCGCAAAGCTTAAATTGAAAGCTTTGGTGACCTCGTTTACTAAGTAAATTGTAGAGAAAAAAAAATTGATTGGTGAGATATACATGTCCTGGACGAATGTGCAAGAATTGGAAATCCACATGGGTAATGCATAATATAGTTTGAAACATTGATCTGTATACATGGAGATGACTTAGAAATCCATTAATGACCTGTGCGTAGAATTAACTTCAATTGATAATTTCCATCGTAGTAGGAGTCCTAAATACAACAGCTCTAGATTATTAGGACTCCACATAAATAAAATTGAACATAATAGTCAAATGATACAGCACAACCAAAGTGATCCAAACATGAAAGAAGAAATTATTCCTGTCAGGTATTTTGTCAAACAGGTGAAGTTCAAAATGAAGCATATCAGTACTTCGACATAACACGAATTATTCATAAGAAGCCCAAAACCAAACATCAAAGATGCATTAAGAAGCAAATTTCAGGTAGAACTCAACGTAAATGCCCGCAGTTACCTATTTGAAATTCGGATTACTGAATGCTTGATCTATAGAAACGTCAGTATGTGAGCTGAACTGAGTTTGGTAGCACGAAACTCGCCGCAAAATTTGAAATAGAACCCCTAAATTTATAAAGAAGAGGGGGTAATTACGTCATTTCGATCTTTGTCTGGCAAAATTCCTGGCGATAAGGCTTAAGGCGAGTTTGGTATTGCGGTGAGTTTTATAAAAGTGATTTTCTGTTGTGTTGTGCTGTGCGTTGCTGTGCTGTGCTGTGAAAATAAAGCAGTTGGACGTTTGGTAAATTATAATGTAGAAAGTGTTGCCTGACTAACAAACTGTAAATTCTGTTTGGTAAATTGTAATGTATAAGTGCTGATGATGTAGTTAATGACGGAAATAGACATGCTTTAATTTTTTTTAGAAAGATACAATATAATTATAATACATTGTATTTTTAATTCCAAAATATTTAAATAAATATAAATGGTGATTATCTTATTTTTAAAGAAAAAAGAGTGAAAAAATTGAAATAGAGAATATAGTAATATGTGCATAATATTCAAGGGTAAAATTTGTCATTTTAGTAAAATAACAAGGCTAAAATGGATAATCAACTAATTAAAATTAGGTGGGTCCACAGCTTTTGCTTTTACTGCTTTTAAAAGCTACTCCTGAGTAGCTTTTAAAAGCAGGCTAAAATAAAAGTGCTTTTCTCCAAAAGCACTTTGAATTTTTTTTTACCAAACACAATTTTTATCAAAAATTTGTTGCAAGTTTGTTACAAAGTGCTTTTGGTGGAAAAAAATCAATCCCAAACGGGGCTTTAGTCTTATGGGGCTTCTACTTGGCTACTAGATTCACCAAAAGCGTGGTGTAAAGTAGTAGTACTACTTCTCTCTCCTAGCATTTGGTAGTAGCTCAAGTAGTAGCTACTACGGAAACGCAGAACGGTTCAGCGCTGAAAAAGCGAGAAAACGATGAATGGTTCAGCGTTTTCCTTCAGCGCTGAACGGTTCAGCGTAAAATAACTTTTCCGAGTTTGACCTTTTTTTTCATACACCCAGTTGACACCTTCAGCAATATATCGTGTTTCTAACTCTGTTTTCTCACACTCACGTTACACCACCAATTTACAAACACCGGTTATGCAAAAATGAACAAATTTCATACCAACAAATTCAGAAAACAAATACAAGTTGCACCATATGTAAATTAAAAGATAAATTTTCATTAATAACTTAAAGGATTACATTAAAATTTAAATCCGCTCATTCGAGTAATGTGTTCGCTACACTTTTTAGGAGAAAATTACGAATGAGTATTCCCCAAAGGAATAATTACATTGAAATTTAAATTAATACTTCAAAGGTTTTGAGAAAATCCTTTATCTCATGGTAATGTGCTTCGTACTCGAATTCCTTTCCTTTACCTTGTTTCCATACCTTCAAAGTCCTGGCATAAACTTCATCTTCCGTAACATCTTTCCCAAGTCTAGCTCGGACAAATCTCCCCAAGTGCATAAAATCATGAACGTTTTGACGTATTTTCCACCATCGTTCTGAGAGGCCTCTTACATCGCGCACATATTGGTTTTGAAACTTGAAGTCATCTTCGATATACTTAAACAGGGAGCTCCACTTGACAGTACCACGACTATTTTGTAATCCATAATAGTGGATCACGTCTTTACAAAGACGTAGATCTTCTTCCAACGTAAATGGAGCGAAGCTTGGTTTCTTTCGTGTTGATGGAGGAGATAATGGTTTTTGAGATGGAGAACATGTATAGTAGTACTCATGAACTAACTTATCAGTCATGTTTCGATATTGTCTACGAGGAGGAGATGCTGGAGGAGATGTTGAGATTGATTCATTTGGTTTCTGTAGTAAAGATAGTATCTCTTGTGTTGTTCGAGTTGGCCTTTTGGTATTTGAAGATGAACTAGACATCATTTGGTATTTTTCTCTTGATTGATTGTGATAAAGGAAGAGGGTTTGAGAAGAAGAGGTATCTAGAAAGATGATTGTTTGAGAAGAAGAGTTCATTCTTTATATAGATTGATCCCCAACGACTAGTTAACGGCTAGTTTTTTTGAATTTTTTGATTCGAAAAACTAGCCGTTGAGGTGTAGATGGAGTGTAAGAATAAGCTTACCATTTTGTATTTTTTTAAAAAAACTCAAAATAATCGTTGGAACCATGAAATGAAAAATATAGCATAAACTGTAATGTAAAACAACAATCCATAAAAAAATTTTAAGTCTACAACCATGTTACTACATAAAAACAAATACTCCTTGAACACTAGAAGTGATACTGAGTGTCTGGAATCATGTCGGGAATACCTTGCTCCATAACCAGATCGTCAAATTCATTGCCAGGTTGGTCTGGTCCTTGTGGTGCATTAAGTGATGTAGATGCTCCCAAAGCTGGACAGTAAACTCCTTGAGTTGTATCTGATGAGGGCCATTGCCCCGCTTGAAAATATGTACTAGTACCCAATGAGAGATCTTCTGCATAGTTGTGTTGTTGTGAATGAATAGAACGTTGTGAAGCAGAAGATCTTCCTGAATCCGAGCATGAAGTTGTAGCTCTCTTAGACGTCTCATTCCATATCACTTCACGAGCTCCGGAAAGCGCTGACCATTGTCGTGACATATAATCATAGCACTGCTCCTATAAAATGCAAAAATAGATTAATTTTAGTTGAACATTCAAGCCAATATAAAGTGAAAATGCAAACAAATGTTGATTTACTTACCAAATTCATACCAAATTCACCCCAATTATACGGACAAGGATGCATTGGAACTTCCACTAGTTGTTCAACACCGGTTTCGGTGGCCACTGGTAAAGTGAAGTCTACCTCTGGCAACTGCGGCATCTGTTGTTGTGTGTCATATGTGTAGCTCTGTGACATCAGGTTATCCGGCGCATGAGTGGGAAGCACACTGGGAGGAAGTCTTGAGCTACCAACTGCTAAGTGATCGACGTTCTGTGAATGGTATGGCTCAGTGACATAACCTCCAACACTATGCGTTCTCCACCAACGGGTATATACATCCGGTTCGACTGCATAATAGCGATCGGGGCTTACAAATACAATCTCCCTGTCTTGAACTTGTTGTAGTTGTGGAGGATTTGCTGGGATTACAGTCACACCATGAATCTGCCTCTGGAATCTCTCAGCCAAGTACACACTCATTCTGGTGTTTGGGTTTTGCAGATCGTAAAACAATACTCTCATCCCGGATAACTGTAGTGCTGCATCATAAGCATCTCCTTGAGCATAACTACTGTTTATCCATGGCTGCCAGGTACATGAACCCAATCGCAAGTCAATCTGATCTCTTGCGAGGGAGCACGAATGTTTGTGGGCATCCTTTTGGCCTCCTGTTTTATCCCTCTTCCTTGACTGAATTCTTTCCCTGGTGAAGAGAAGCATCTTTGGGAATACATCTTCATGTCGTCCAGCAGGTAGTGGCACCTCTGGCTCTTTCAGTATGGGCTGCAGGTTATAGAAATAGTAGTAGTACCAGTATTCAAGAACCACAACCATGCCACATAGATCCTTACTCTCGCCTGAAGACCACTCGTCAAGATATTTATAGGTATTTCCCAAAGAAGCTATACCCCAATCATAATCCCCAACTTCATTTAAATTTTGGAACAGTAGAATCCAACGTTTATCTACATTTCCAGTAGAATTTGCAAGAAGAGTATGACCCAAACACCAAAGAAAGAACATCCGTGTCAAATGCTCTGCAATATGAGTATTATCCCGCTCACTTCTACTTAGAATGTACCTTCTCAAGGCACCACATGATAGCCAGTTAACGTTATCATCCCATGCACCTGCACTAAACGTAGGCAAAGGACCAAAATACGTATCTAGATCCTTATACTTTGTTCCAACCTCGAACGGCGGCATAACTACTTGACGTTTTGAGGGAACACCAGTGGGAATGCCAGTTAACATATACCAATCTACTGGAAGAAGCCCAACCTCAAAGTCCCTAAAATGAAAGTTCTTGGTTTTCTGCCACCATCTCTCGGCTAGTGCTTCCACTAAGCCTCTATCCGAATTGGTGAAACTAAACTCAAAAATGCTAGAAAACCCGCAATTGTCACAGTATCGTTGTGCATCAGGATTGTTTGCTACTACAATTTCATATAACGTGCTTATCTCTTTGACAGTACCTCTAAAGTTGACTGACCGAGTTTTACTTAATGGCTCTTGACATCTATGTCGCACACCAGGCAAGTTTTTCCCGGACACTACCTCTAACAAAGCACACTCTTCTTCCATACTACAATAAAAACATAATGAATTTCCATCACAATTTAAATCAAATCAACAAACTCAATTTCAATCATACTCTCAAATTCAAATAGTTTCATCATACTATCAATGTGATAATCTTATCAATTCCAATCATACAATCATATTCATCATACTAACTCAATTTCATCATACAACTAAATTTCATAACCCTAATTCAACATGAAAAATCAAATTGTCACCATTTTTTTTTCATCTAAAAGTCTAACTATCTAGAAAACATCAGTACACATATATGGTAATCATCAAATCAATCATGAAATCATCACAATCAAATATCAAGAACAATAAAAACATAAATGTTAAAAATCATACCTTGGTCACAATTGTTGACGGAATTGAGTGAAATTTGGGGCAAAAGATAGAGAATCGAATTTGCAACAAACCCACGGAAGAAATTTTGAAAAAACTATCTACAATGGGAGAAATCAAACATGCATTTTTCGGTTTGGGGTGGAGAAGAAGAGAAGAAGGAGAAAAAATGGGGGAGAAAGGGCTCTTGTCGATTTTTGTAGCAGAAATCTTCTGCGCTGAACCGTTCAGCGCCTTGACCTGGTGTTGACGGTCAAGCGCTGAACCATTCAGCGTTTTTAGGAAACGTTGAATGGTTCAGTGCTCAGCGCTGAATGGTTCAGCGACTGGACGTCCAATCTCTCCAAGCCATAAGACCACCCCTACCTTACTATCTGACGTGGCTGTCCAGTCTAGTATACTAGACTGGACACCATAAGACTAAGCCTAACTAGAACATTTTTTTAGGGCTGTCAATGGGTACCCGATTACCCGGAACCGAACCAGACCCCATGTTAATGGTTCCGGTTCCGGGTCCTAATATTGGACCCATTAGCAATTTAGGTACCCGACGGTAGGACCCGATCGGACCCGGAACCGATCGGTTTTAAACGGGTAATACCCGCCGGGTACCCGCGGGTATCAGGTACTCGTTTATTTCTTACTTTACTAGTGTTTCTAACAAAACTTGAGGCGTTTGTTTAGGTTTGACTTCGATTTTTTTAGGTTTTTCATTTTTTGTTAAACTAACTAGTGGTAAGCCCGTGCGTTGCACGGGTTCATATGATTTACCAAATTATTAGGCACCCGGTTTGGCACCATTTGCATTGTGCAATAGATATTTGTTGTAAATGACTTGATATGAAAAATGCCGTTAGGTTTCTTTTTATGATTGGTTATATGTATTCAAATTTTGGGTGATCATAGATATACACCATGTGATCCTTCCATTTTATTTATTTTTGGCTACCTATCGGTTTAAGAATCAACAACTCCCGCCAAGGATCAAAGTGAAATGAGCCGGTGCCAGTCTCATCTTTGTGCTAATATTCCAAAAGCTACTCCACCTGCTCTTTCAATTTAGCTTTATTCATTGACGGTCTTCATAAAGCATCATCATTCTTCTTAAATCAATTATCAGTAACCATGTCATGCTTAGGTTGAAAAAATTTCAACTCATGTTTATAAGTTGTACCATCTTTTAACACCTTAATGTGTATTCATTAGTAGTATTGAATGGTTTCATTATTATCAATTCTTGGAAGCATCAAAACTCGGAATATTTACCAATAAACAGAAGTTGGCGATAGCTTCAGGGAATGCAGCATGATTTAGTACTAATAAGCCACTACATAATACACATTTTCGTTTAATACAATCAAAGCATAACTTGTGGAATCAAAATAAGACAGAGCTTATGACTCAATTATGAAAAACATAGACATAATTGGAGACTCCTAGCTGCATCAAGAACTTTCCAAACCGAAATTCTAAGAAGTATATGAGAAACTTTTGTCTAAAACATTAAGCATTTGAAGATGCTGACAACGACATAAAAGACTCCGAACAACTCAGAAACTCGTCATTACTACGTCGATATATGTCTAATTACATGATTTATGTGCCATCTGCGGGAATCGAACCCACAACTGCATGGTCGTAACCCATGTGCTCTACCAATTGAGCTAAGACAGCAAGTAACACAGTTCCCATCCACATTGAGTTGCTATAACTATCATAATATTTTCTGGACACTTAAGAAAATTATATTCCTTCAAAACCATATTTTACGGATCTAAAATTATAGAAGATCGTAGAAATAACATCTTGAGATTATTGGAGGCCAAGAAAAATGAAGAAGAGATAGAGAGGAAATCACACTTACAGGCAGCATCCAAGTGAAGTTTGCAACTTCACAATGATTAGACTTCACATAGCCTCATGTTTGTGGTAATATCTCTGGGCATTCCAAGGAGCCAACCTGCGGGGAAGTCAAAGCGATTCGGCTACTTCTCCTATGTTAACCACCTGATATCTCCAAGATCTTGTCAAATGAGAAAGAGAATACCTAAGGCACATTTCCACCAACTATAGCAATAAGATCATCTACCATTGTTCTTGAAACATAAGTAGCGATATCGTTTCGTACAATGTGATGTTCTAATGAAATATCAAAGAACTTTAACAAATTACGACTGGGAGAAGTTTTAAATAAAAGTCACACCAAGGAGGAACCAACTCCATTTGAAAATCATCTTTACATTTCTTGCCGCTCTGTCCACATAAAAGTAAGCATTTATTTTGCTGTCACACTTAACTTCTTCAGAAAACTACAAAACAAACATATGATGTAAGAGCACCAAGGAAAGTATATAGAGAGATATGATGAATGAAAGAAACCAAGCCGAAGGCAAAGTGCAAACCACCATGGCATCCAAGCAGGGATAGTAAACCATACACTTGATCTGAGAAACTATGTCAGCCACATGTGGTCTTCCATAACGATGCATCAGGATTGCCAGGACAAATAAGGTGTACAACTCCCCCGACAGAGGGCTGTGCATAGCTGGCTATCTTTGCCCCGCAAAAACTTAACTATAACAGGTTGGGTACATCCACTTGGTTCAGGTTGAAGAAGATGGTACGTCACTGGTTCTTTATGCAACTAATTTCCAGCAGCAACGTTGCTGAGAACATACATCCCCTGGTTCCCGTTATGAATCAAATAACTACAGAAACACAACCATAGTAAAAACAACTCATGAAAAAACAACATATAATCTCCTTGAATTCTGGTTTGTGATCTTAGTTGAGAGTGGAGAGTATTTGGGATGGTGTATCTGGAATTATCTTTTTTATTTCTAGAATTATATTTTAATTACTAAAAGGTAACAAAGTATCAAGTATACACTAAAGCATATATACAACATATGAATACAAAATTGTACACCCAAATATCAACTACTAATTACCGAACAGACATTGAAGCAAAATTCAAGTGAATATGAAATATTTCTAGTGAACAAAACCAAAAATCAATTAAGATGGGTTCAATCTAAATCCCAAAGGATAAGAGAATTTATACCTGGAGGTAAGCAAGAACAATGACAAATGACAGCTTTAGCGAGAGAATATCTCTTATCTGGTGTATTAAGTAGCTTTGCAAATAAAGGCATAGCTAAGTGATTTAAACAACAACCTAGCCTCATAGAATCCTACATGGCTCTTCGTTGTGTTGGCTGCTCAGAAGCACGAAAAAACTTACTTCTGCATTGGTGTCTCAATGTAACATCACCCACTGTAAAAAGAATAATCAACCTAAAATATTAATTTTAAGGTCTAATCCAAAATTAAATTAGAAGCACCCTAAGAAAAAGAAAAAGAAGAATGACCTTCACCACCACATTAGTATAATGTGATTCTGCACCAATTGGAAAAATTCAACAATTGCTCTCTACAATGGAGCCGCTTGCGAATAACACTAATTCCTGCAACCAATTAGATAAAAGACTTGTTAATTTGTTATGATGGAGAGTCGGAAAGAGATGAATATGCAACATAAAAAAGAAAAACTATGCATCTATTATAGCCATCCCATGTTACCGGCACCACCAAAGATGTATTCCCACGAACCCATACATAAGAGGAAAAATTGTTGTCAGGGGCATAATCTATCTCACTTGAGAAAACATCCAAAATAAAATGATAGAACCAAAGAAAAAAAAACACGGATTTTAGTCTTACACTTGTATAGTGTAAACATATTTGTTTATATACGAAGCTACAATATGGATGGTAGTAGTTTGGATTTTCCATATAGCCACATGCTACAGCAACTACACTTGGTTCCTTAATGATTTTTGCAACATTTAAGCTAGCAATCACACCAGTGATCATAAGTATACTGTGGAAAAGAACACATAACCATTCAGCCATTTTTCAAACCCATATGATAAATTGCAAAAATAATTTAAATTTCACACACCAGGTAGCATTTTCTTACCCTGCTTTCATGTAGTTTACTTATATTAAGCTGCACAATAAAACAAACCTGTCGAACATAATTTGAAGCATAATTCTCTATTATGATGCATAGTTTTAGGAGGTGAAACACTTGCCATTCAGGATCAGGTTCTTGTTCCCCAATCTTCACTGCAAACCTATCTTCACAAAACTCAAAGAAAATACTGGATACCTTTTTGTGAGCTATATCAATGGTGAATAGAGTTAGGGTTTACCAACACATGATAGGATTTTGGCCCTTGTTGATGGATCCATAGAAAGAGAAAGGGATAGGGTTTCCGAATTGATCGATTGATTCGATTACTTATGTTGTAGTTCCTGCAAGACGATCCCAATCAAATAATAGTTAGAACAAATCGATGATACGGAGAAAGAGAACAGGAAGGAAGACAAAGAACTGATTGATTGATTCGATTATTTTATGTTGTAGTTCCTGTAAAACAATCTCATGAACCAAATGATAGTTAGAACACAGCGGAGGATGATAATAGGTAAAATAAATCGTAAAAAAGAATATACAGAGAGGAGATAAGGATTAGGGTTAGGGGATGGATAGACACTTAGGGAAAATTAAGAAAAAATATTCGATAGTTTTGTCATTGGTTAAAACTGTCTTTGGTAGGGCCAGGAGCTTTGAGAATTGAGAGAACTCCCTACTTTTAATCTCAGCTAAGTAAAACATTCTGAAATTATAGGGTTTAATTAATATTTACTTTGACAATTAAAAAAAGAATAACTATAATTCTATGGTCAAATATATTGGACTAAAATAAAAAATGAAGTATATTTATGTTTTTTGGGGAAAAAACTATTGTTTTATTGATACCCGACGGATACTCGGATCCGGTGATTACCCGGCTCTTTAAACGGGTCCGGTTCTGGGTCCACTAATTTAAGAACCGGACCCGGACCCGGAACCGCTAGGACCCGGAACCGATCAAAATAATAGGTTCCGGTTCTGGGTAGTATACTACCCGGACCCGATAGGACCCGTTGACACCCCTAATTTTTTTATCTGAACTGAAGCCTGAAGGGAAGACAGTTTGATTGGGGTGCAAGTGAAACTAAAAAGACTAATGCTATAAGGCACATGTGAGCACAATGAGCATGCACAAGCCGCCAGACCTGCTACTGAGATACCCTCAAATGGATGTCAAATCTAACTGCTTAGACAGGGTTATCAAGTGTTATCAACAAGTTATTAGACATTTAAACACGGTTACACAATGTAATCACGCCTCAAAGTAATTAACAAGAAATCGAATGTACGCTATAAAAGTGTAGACAAAATTGTGCTCGAATTTAAAGTGAATAGACCTGGAGCGAACTATCCACGTCCTAGGTGAAATTTGTTTAGCTTGTAGTGAATTTGACACAGACTATATGTCCTAAAGATAAACTCTTGGACCTTCACGGTTTACATCAATCCTCTTTTCGGGACTGTTTGAGGATGTTTGATCCAGGGCAGGACAAGGAGGGTTGAAGAAAAGTCGAACCCGACATACTCTACTTTGGGTATCCTGGAAAACACCACTGTCATGCTATTTTGTTGACGGACTGTGGATTACAACACTCCCTGCAGATGCCTGATTTGCAGCACGGTTGCTCCCAAAATTCTTTCTATTTGATTCTCTTGCTATTCTCGAACCAAACTGCATAGAGAAGATGAAAGAGAAGTTACGTCCATTAACCAAATAAACAACACTGCGGTACTGGTACATAATTACAACTCTTTTTCATCATCTTTCTTGACCGGTACTGGTACATAATTACAACTCTTTTTCATCATCTTTCTTGACCGCAAATAAGAATAATATTATCGTCGTTTAGCTCAAAACGACAAAATGTACCTGGATTGCTCTCTTGGGTAGGAATGCTGCTGCTTCTAAACCCAACAGCTGTGCAACCTTCAAAAAATCAAGTTATAGAAATCATTCAGTGTAAGAGCAAATCAGGATAGCTAGCTGGGCCTCATACATGCACTTCATTTTGAAAACCATCACTAGCTTTCTATAAAAATATTCCAAAAGGATGGAAAATAAACCACGTTCAATACTGACCAACCAACAAAAGAGGGAACATGTACCTCTCTTAGAATCTTCTTGTCACCTTTTCCAATTGCCTGTTCTAGATCAGCAACTTCCCACAGCGGAATTTCTAATAGAGTCTTGATAACATCCTCGTCCAAGAACGGGAATCTAGCCTAGATAAGAATAAAAAGCAAAATCAGACAATGAAACATCTCGTAACAAGTTGGAAAACAAAAAGAAGCTTTTTCAACAATACCTCCTTTCCATTGTCAGAAATACATCTGTCATCCCTTCCCAGATTTCTTTTCCAAATTCTCTGCATGTCTAACTTCATTTCTTTGTGCAGTCCAAGCCAACTGCCAATATTATACAAATCAAACAGAATGAGTAGACATTTTACATTGAAAAAGAACCGACTGATTAAATAAGGTTCTCATAATCACAAGTAAAGAACAATTTTCAGGTCATAAGGATAGAAAAGGCATGTTGTGAAAATGTACAAATGCTAACCATACAGGCAACAAACATTAATATGAGTGAAATTACAAAATCAAAAGGGGAAAACAAAAAGAAATATACGAGATGGAAAAAAACAACGACAGCAATTTATAAATGTGACATACCCTCCTGTTCGATATTTAGTCTTGTATCTACTATACCCAGCACATTGCTCGTCAGCACCAGAACCAACAAGGAGAATTTTGGCTTCAGACTTGTACTTGACACGCTGATGGTTGTCTTTATCTACCCAACCATCACCACCAGCTGCTAACCATAATGCTATCCCAATGTTCAGGTCCTAAAACACAAAGAGTGAAGTTTCCCTTAAGTTAATTTTCTTAGAAGAATGTGTCAGTGTGAAGTGTGTGCTAAAAGCATTATCAAGATCGAAAGTTTCATATCAATAATAGCAAGATGCTATTATTTACAATTGATTTAGACAGTACTTGATTGTATATGTAAACAAAATCAAGATTGTGTAGAATCCTACCATGTATGTATTAGACGGATATATGAGTGACATGACATGTTTGGTTTCTGAGGTCAAGTTTGACAATTCATGATCTATCTCCACAAGGTTCCACCTGCGGAGCCAACCATGCAATTTAGTTGTCATGCTGAAATGATAAAACAGTGTTAAATGCCAAAAGGCAAAGAAAGTTTCAGGGTAAATTAAAGCACCTTCGGGAAGGTGCAATTCTCTGAAGTTCCTTTACTCCTGCCTTGGACGATATTCTATCTGGAGCAGACTGGCCATCAAAGCTCACGTTAAGCAGATCGATGTCATCTATCAACAAAATTTTATTAACTACAATAGCAGTGAAGAGAAACGCACATACAGCATGAAACATGGATGTGGAGAAAAATTGAATGACAAGCCTTGCTTGCAACAATTGGCTATTTTTAACTTACAGGTGGGATCTAGGCATTGATCCAATAGTGCTGCAAGTATCATGGAATCTAATCCACCAGAAAACAGAACTGCTATCGGAACAAAGGTCTCTACTCTGGATTCATGTTTAATTTCCTGCACATTATATCATGATCAGTCATCTTTATCACAAAAGTTTCTTCTGAGAGCAAGTTTAAAAGAAAATGATAATCGACAAATCGTAAATCTAATCAACTCTTTGTTCTATGGTATTTGAATGAAATTCTGCAGTCATCAGGAAAACAAATGTAGCATAAGAGTTGAATCATGGCCGACTATAAGCTATAAAATAGTGCAAGCAACATAATCAGAACTACCAGTGAGTTACATTTCATACCTGAAACACTGTGTTTAGAATGGTACGCCGCATGACAGACTCTCTGAGAACATTGAGCACCTTTTGCACAGGCAATGAAACTGAAGATGGAATGATCCCTGAATAAAGCGAAAGCTACAGTCAGGCACTTCTTAGATTCTCCATATTCTCGACCCAAGTTTAAGGTGAATATTGAAATATAATAACTTAAACAATAAATTATCTTCCAATGTCTAGGTATTGACGCACCTTTGGGTTCTACATCACTTCTCTCCCACTTAATTAGTTCATTTAAAAGAGGGTCAGTCCACTCGTGCTTCTCGACTTCACCGATCAGACATTCTTCTGTTTCTAAAGCATTGAAGCATATGCTATATATCCCACAAGATAGCTCCTCCCAGAAGTTAATGTCACTCACCAAATCTTCTGCTCTAGAATCTGCACCCAATTTGAGGGTATCAGTTTCCAAATTAACAAGTTGAGACCACCAGTTATAGTTTGTAAGAACTTGCCATGAGTATTTTATGATCTTTACTCATGTCACCGTATAACTAAATGGGCAAGGAAATGCATAATTAGAGGGGGCAAAAGAGTACAGATGTATGAGGAGGAACCAGAGTTAAAAGCATCCACTACCTACCAATATTTTTGTTTGCGTCTGAAGATGGAGATACAGAAGATAGCATTAACCGAGGGTCAACCAAAGTTGGCCAATGAACCAGGAGACTCCGCCTCCCAAATGCGTCTCGACCAAACCATAAGGTCTTTGATCTATCCTGCGTTCCATAAATTAAAGGAGATACGTTCCAGAATTTTCACATCATTTGGAATCATAACAAAGAAAAAATTTATCTGACCAAGCATATGTACCTGCCAATAGATTAATCCCCACGGCCCTCTTATTGTCGAAAGAAGCTGCGGTACAGAAATCTTTTCCCTTTCATCACAACAGCATGCACTCTTGCGTCCCTGGTAGTTGCACGAACAGCACTTCCCGAGAGCATGAAAAAGAATCTCAGCATCATTGCAATCATTATCAACATGAAGGCCCCCAAATATTTCACCTATAAATAGAGCTTCGAAATTAGATGTTTTTTCGTGTCAAATGCATGTGCATTTATCAAGACAACAAACTGGAGAATGCGCGTAAACCCAATGATCTAAACAACCTACTATAAATTATCCATACATGTATGTAACATTAAACATAAAAGAAATTGATCATCCACAAGCACATACATTTTTCACCGAGAAAACAGAATGTTAAGATTAAACAAGCACATTGTAGAAGCTAAACAATTTTAATGGATGTGACCATCAAAGAAAGAAAATTGGCACCTTCAATGACATTCAAATCGACCTCCACATAACAAAAGACAATCAAAATAGGCCATAACAGTGACACAAACTCGTGTGGACGAACCAATAGAGATGATTCCACATTAAAAGTATCGTAGTACCATTATATACCAGGATATTTCCAGAAGCATCCACCAAAGGCTGAAACACAGGACTTGTTCCCCTAAGCTGCAATTCTGCCCCAAAAAATTGAAGTTCTGCTGCCACTGAATCGATCCCATCTAACCCATTATCTTGTTTCACTTCATATGACGAAGTGATTTCAATTTCTTGTTCCACATCTAATAAAGATTCGACATTTTTGTCTTTCTCACTGCAAGTTGAAGTCTTTGTATGAAGATGTAACTTCTTGCTTCCTAAGTGGTCAGGACCTCTTCTTTGAAGAGCTTCTTTAAGTCCCTCTACTGAGAATTCTGAATGGTCCACCTGCAAGCATAATCAAGTTCATTGCATTAACTACTGATTGAAGAAGCTTACCTAGGTTCATTAGAGAACTAAATTGAAGACGACTGTGACTTACTGGTTTTAAAGCTTTAGTAAGTTGAGATGCAAAATCTGGAAACAGAGAAGACAAATCGATTCGGACACCGGATATGATCAGAGCGATTCCGCACATCTCTGGCTCTAGTCGGCTTTGGGTACTTCTTCTGTAATTTTATGTGAACCCTTGGAAGGTTTATGGCTTTATGCGGTGATGTTAATGTTAATTGCTCTAGAGTAATTTAGGATTAATTAACTTCAGTTGGTATTATGACGCAGTTGCTTCCGTAGCATAGTGGTAGTGCGTTCCCTACCTAAGGGAAAGGTCGTGAGTTCGATCCTCACCGGGAGCTCAATTTTTTTATTTCACTTTTCGCCAGAAAGAAAGAGTTGTGGTTGGTTCGCCGTGGGTGACAAGCAGGCAATCAAGTACCTTATCTACCAGGGATTCACCCACGGCGTAACGGCATTTTTCAATGGATACGTAAGATTGTAATATGGATGACCCGAAAAAACACATTTTCAAATACAACCTGTTGGTAATAATTTAATATAAAACTATTAATGACAAGTCGACCTATGAAACGGTAAATATGTGAGCAATTTTTTTTTTTAAATAAACTCATTAGATTAAGCTGCTCTGAAGTTTTGATCTTTTGCAAGAAGATCATAAACAAAGGAAGGGAAATTGGAAGAACATTCTAAGAAACGATTAGACCTCCTAACATGTTTTGAGATGCCATCTGCCACCTAATTATCATCTCGACTAACAAAAGTAAACCTACAAAGTTCAAAGAAAGAGCTGAGAAATTGAATTTGCTTTATAAAGTGATAATTTGTCCAATGCACTTGAGATTGAGATCCTGTAATGGACTGGATAACCAGTTTAGCGTTTGCCTCTGTATGAACTTTATTGAGACCCTTTAGTTTTGCCCATTTCAGCGCTTTACAGACTGCCAAACATCCTCCAGCCTCCGCATCTATGACTCCATCTCTGCAGCTTCCCAGGATCCCTTCACAGTGCCCTGTTGAAACACGCATAACCATGCCATTAACCAAATGGTTAGTATCTCATCCAACGAAGCATCTAAATTAATCTTTACTACATCATGCATAAGTGGTAACCAATTGGAAACATGAGACATAAATCTATTGTCAGACAAAGTGGTGATTGTACGTATGTGCAGTGTGCAGTTCACATAACTGAACTAAGAAGTAATTAATCATATGCAATGAATTGAAAGGATTCAATGATTTATGTTGGTGTATCGAGTCACAACGATCCTTCCAAATAATCCAAGTCGTGGTCATCATAGAGCAAATTTGATCTGAGTCATCATGCTATATGACTATCTACGAACCAAGAGCACATCCATTTTGATATCGCGACATTAATTACTATCATAAACTGCATCAATGTTTATATTTCTGCCCCTCCAGACGGCCCTAGCATGCCTGCACGACAGTAAAACATGTTATATAGTTTCTTCATATAAGCCACAACTTCCACAGTGAATTTCAGGTTGTGATTTTCTGAATTGCAACCTGCATCTCGTCGGACTTATTTCTCGGATGCATCTCCAAACAAAGAGTTTAATACGGTAAGCTACTCGAGTAGACCACAAGCCCTTCCAAGCTGCTGCGTTAATAGTTTTCCCCCTTATTGTAACCTCACCTACAACATTCGGCAACATGTTATATGTTCTTTTGACAGAGAACTGACCGTTATTTGCAGGCATCCATATCATGTTGTCTTCTTTTGTTGTATCAATAAATATGATTTGAATCTTGTAGCTAGTTGGCCCATCGAATAGATGATTTAATAGGGATGCGTCCCATGAAGAAGAGTCAGGAAGTAGTAATTTTGAAACATATTCAAACTGTGAAGCCATAGAACTGACAGAAGATGGAGGATGTGAAAGACCTATAACCCACTTATCCAACCATATTTTAGTCTCCCTTCCATTGTTCACTTCCATGAAGTAATTTTGTTGTACAACTTTGAGACCTGTTTCGATTCCATGCCACATCCATGAGGTACTTGATGGGAAAGAAGTCTGATGCCTTAGTTCACCATGAATATTGTACTTAGCCAGCATAATTTGAGGCCACAGTTGCTGAGAATTAGTGCATAACCTCCAAGCCATTTTGGTCAGCAATGTTATGTTTAACCTCTCCAGATCCCTAAACGTTAAACTGCCATTATCCTTCGGAGTACACAGTTTGTGCCAAGCAAGAAGATTGGCTCCTCTATTTAACTTGTAGCCCTGAAAAAACTTACGTTGTATAGAGGTAAGTTGATCTATTAACGTAACTGGCAGCTGAAACGAACCCATCTGATAAAGTGGCACAGAGTTGAGCACATGCTTAACCATTGTGCACGTTCCTGCTTGAGTAAGTGAAGTAGAAGACCATATGTTATACACTTAATTCATGTCTGCTTGAGTAAAGATCAAGCAATCGTCTGCGAAAAGCAGATGATTAATGGCTGGTGCATTACCAGTCACTTTAATACCTGGAACTGAGTCGTTTTGCATAGCGACATGCAATCTTCTAGATAAAAATTCCATAGCCAGAATAAATAGGTACGGTGACAAGGGGTCACCTTGCCTAACTCCTCGAGTTGGTTGAAAAGAAACACAAGGAGAACCATTAAGAACTACTGCCAATTAATCATTTCTAAAAATGATGTGGTACTAATACATTGATGAATTAAATTGCACCAATCATCACTGAAACCGAAACTTTTCAAAACTTTGATCAAGAAACCCCATTCAAGCATATCAAAATCTTTAGACATGTCAAGCTTCAAAGCTAGCCAACCATACTGACCTCTTTTAGTTTTCATTGAATGAATTATTTCTTGAGCTATCACTGTGTTGTCACTAATGAGTCTTCCTGAGACATATGCAGCCTGATAAGGAGAAATAATTTTATCCATAAGATGCTTCATTCTATTAACCAATAGTTTTGACAGGATTTTGTAAGAAGTACTACACAATCCAATTGGTCTAAAATCAGCAGCTTGGATAGACTTTTTCTTCTTTGGGATGAGTGAAATATAAGTTCTGTTGAGCTCCTTCAAGATGTACTTTGATTAAAAGAACCTTTGAACCATAAGGCAGACATCCTCTCCGACTAGTGACCATTGGCTTTTGTAAAAACCAGCCTGGAAGCCTTCAGGACCGGGTGCACTCCAATTTTCCATGCCTTTGAGAGTCTTGAGAATTTCTTCATTGTCTGGAATTCTAAAAAGCTAAAGATTATCATGTTCAGTTATCAATTGAGGTATAAACCTGAAGTGTTGATCTTGTAAGACTGGATTAGTAGTTGTGTTAATAGAACTGAAATGATCTGTTAAGTGTTGGGCAATTTGAACCCTTATCTTCAACCAACAACCATTGTAGTCTTGAAGAGCATCGATGTTGTTTCTAGCCTTCTTCATATTCACTTTTGTATGAAAAAACTAGGTATTATAATCCACCTCTTTGACAAAGGTGTCTCGTGATTTTTTCAAGCAGAAATCATTCTTCCGCTTGTGCCATTTTGTCAGTTCCTCACTCACTTGAATGATCTGAGTTTCAATATCAGGTCAAGGTGGTGAAGCTTGCAACTCTTCTAATTTGTCTTGGCAATTGGAGACATGGGTATTAATGTTGCCGAAAAGCAGTGCAGTTTGTTTCATTTTGCTAGTGCTTTCCTAGTAATCTTCAATTTGGATACAAACTGAAAAACAGGACAACCGGTGATAGTACAATCCCATGCTTTAGCTATTTCATCATAACAAGAAGGGTCAGACAACCAAGTTAAGAAGAATTTAAAATTAATCCAGTGTTGCTTTTGACTGACATCATTATCTAGGAGAATAGGGTTATGATCACTTCCAATTTGGTTTAGATGATACAGTTTAGAATCGGGGTAATGTGTAATCCAATCACTGTTACCTAAGGCCATGTCATCCTAGACATTCAATCGCCTAATCCTATATTGCTCCTAGTCCAAGTATGACTCTTACCAATAAAGCCTAAATCTTCAAGTCCACAATCATTCAGTATGGATGTAACCATCCCATCAACAGAAGAAGAACTGCCAATATGTGAGTCAGGCAAATGGTAATTTAGATCACCAATAACCACTCATGGTTGGTTAACTTCCAATCCTAATTCTCTAATGAAGGACCACTGATTTCTTTTTAGTGTAGTTGGAATAACCATATACACATGACAGCAAAAATTCAGGTTTGCTCATATCACACTATACTAAGGCATGAATCATATTATCCGTGGCACTCATTATTTCACAAACAAACCCATTCTTTCATAAAATAACTAACCCAACTGAGAGACTTATGTGAGCACTTATTGAAATACAACTTTTTGAAGATTGATGAATGTTTGCATGTTTAAGTACTTTGTTCGGATATAATTTCAGCACAGTTTAGCAACAAATAGTTCTTATGTTTGGAACCCCAAAGTGATACACGATAGACTGAAAACCAACACTTCAGCACCGAAGCAAAAATCAGAAAGGGAAAAATAACTAATTAAGATTGTGATCCTTTACAAAGATCTAATGATGAAACATTATTTTTCGTATTATTGGTGTAAAGATCTTTATCTTTAAAATAATTAAGATTTCTAGTTATTATTTGAGAAAGATCCATAACCATCAAACGTGTTTAATTTGAATATTTGGTGTGGACAACCACACAACTGATTTACCAACCACAACCACTAATTATGGTGTCATAATATCAAGAGGTTAACCCGTACGCGCCGTAACGACACGAACTCCATGATAAGCCATTTTGTGTGAAATTATTCATGTTGCTTTTTCTTTATAATGTATCAAATTATTTTATAAGGTTCTGTTACTGTTGCATCACTTATTCTTGTATGTTGAGTTTAATATGTTGGTTGGTAAGAATGGGAATTTGGATTTTTATCTATGTTTAAGTCTTATTTGTGATTGTATGTTGCCGATGGTGATTCTTTTGGCGTTTGCTTTGTTTTTTCCACAAGGAGAGTGTTTGAATTTCGTAATGGCTGGGGGTTTTGTATTGTGGTCAACTAGGGTATGTACCTTATTGATGGTTGAACTTGCTTCTTGTGGAGATGAACAACGAGGGTTCATATGCGAAATTGTTGTTTTTTCTGTAGATGAAGAAATGATAATTTAATCCTATCGGATATTCTGATGTTAGGGATCAGAAAGATCATACTGCGTCAAGCTTTAAGTTTCTCTTCATCTAGACAAAACAAATTTATTGCCAGGTTCGTTTTCTGGAAAGCTACCCCCCTTTCGTCAAGTTCTTTGAGTTAGTTTTTTAAGTTTCTTCTTCACGAAAGAATTAACAGGGGAGGATCAAATTTCTTAACAGTAAAAGACTTTTTGTCATTGGTGGTAGCTGCTGACAGGGAGTTGGCAATGGTGTAGTATACATACTTTTATTTTGGTTATACAATCTCTGTTGAGTTAATTTTTATTTTGAAAAAGAAAGCCTGTACTCCATTGCCAACAATCGAGTTCTTCAAATGCCATGTAGTGAAATTGGTATTAGCATACATGCAGGACGCAACCAAGGATATACAATACGACATGCAGCACCTATAAAATTTGTTCTTATGCTATCTTGTGTCTACCAGGACTTGTTCCAATCAGTGGTTTTATCTCTCTTTTCACTCCTATCAGAAATGTTTCGTCTGAATGATTATTGTTTTGGTTGTCTGACTTTGACAATACATACTAATTATTGTTTTTGCTTTGCAACTTTCTTTTGACACAGTTTTTTTAATAACTTGAAATTTTGTGACCCCGTTACTGGAAAACCTTACTCTGAAAACACAAATGCTCATAATGAAGTTCAGCTCATGTGGATAGCCAGTAGTATTTCTGTTTGATCTACCTTAAGGTTACTTTTTAGTTCAGATATTAGTCCAAAATTCTAAGATCGTACATTTAATCTGCGTATTTGTCATATATGTCTTATGCAGTATAAGATATTGTACTGTAACTTGACTTACATTTTGCTTTATGTTTCTCTCTTTTTTGCAGCCAAGTGATATCCTAGCAGCAGAGTTTGGAGCTCTTACAGGGTGTGTGTGCACATGCATCTTCAGTAAACATGACCTGTAGTATTCTCCAAAATATTGGTTTTTATTCTTAATGAAATCTCCATTTCCTTCATATATCAGTACCTTGCGCTGTTGAAACTGAAAAGACACCATGTAATGACATCTGTGGTATTGGCTAGTACATTAAATTCCCATGATACCGTGGTTATCGCTGATTTATGTCTGCATTTTGACTATTTAAATGTTTCACTCAAAATTGTCTGATCCTTTTTCCATATCTTGGTTTAATTGATGGAACCATAGGCATAAATTTGTTGGTGGCGTTATTTTCTTGTACTGTGACCTTCAAGTGTGTGATATTATCGCTCCTGGTTAATTGGAAAAAAAAAAGTGCAACGATGATAGGCTCCACCTTGAAAGCATTGTTCTACTTTTATTATTTAATATCAGAAGCTAGAATAATCTACTGGTTTTACCCTGTTGATGTGGAGCCATGTTTCTGAAATATCATCCCTCTTCAAAATGTCGTTGCGGTTATATCTTATAATCTTGATCGACTTATGTGCGGTGTATTATTTCCCTTGTTATTTGATGACTTGCTCTTAATAAGAATGATAGCTTAAAGTGTTACCCTTGCAACTATCAATATGTGTGCTTTCTTTGAATATGCAGGAGCGCAAACCTGAGATGACAGCTGAAATCCTGAAATAATGGCAGTTAGGGATTATCTTTTATCCTCAACAGTATCAGAAACACTGGATGTTTGGGAATTAAAAGGTAATTTCTGCCGACTTGGAGTCTTCATATTTTATCATATATTTTTTAATATCTGTCTTCTTTACAGATTTAGGTTCATGCCTCTGATCCTTTTGCGTCAATGCAGGAGATCAACCAAAATTTTCCTACAGTAGTTTCATCCCTATCAAGCATGAAGGTACAACATCTTCTTAGGCACATGTAGTGGATTTTGTGCAGTAAATGTATGAAGTATTTGTCATAATCACATGCGTTCTGTTGATGCCTCTTAATCTCTTCATTTCAATTTGGCAGCTCAACGAGCATTTGCTCTGGTTTCTTCACGAGATGTCAACATGTCATCTAAGCATTTGCTCTTCCAATCTAATGGCATTTTCTATGATGCATTTTGCATTTGATTTGCTCTTGGTTTCGGTATACCATCTAATTTTATAACTTGTGATTTCACAGGGAACACACTTTATATCATTTTTATGAATGCAGTAACACTTGACAGATTATTGGATCTGGTCGTCTGGATTTTGGAACTCGTAATGGTGTTAGTGAAGTGCATAGAACCATGCTTTAATTTCTGAAGGTAGCTGGGGTTATAATTTTTGTTTGGATGTTACCCTCCTTAATCAATTGTTATGTCCTTGTAATGACTGGAATAGTATATCTGTATAAAAACAAACTATGGTGATTTTTCATCATATTGTCATATTAAATGCAACGTTGTTTATTATAAATCCTAATTATTTATTACTGCGTTAACTATTTTCACCATTTAGTTACCAAATCCGTGCGTACTAAGTACAAAAATTGTGCCTAGTGGTCTCGGAACAAAATGAAAAACCGTGACTAATGAGCCAGTAAGTCACGGTATACAGTAGAAAAGCGTGACTAATGAGCCAAATTGTCACGGTGAACAGTAAAAAACCGTGACAAATGAAGGTGTTGTCACGGTGATTAGACCAAATAGCCACGGAAATTACCGTGGCCAAATAGTATACTTTTCGCCTCGCTGCTTTTGGTCACGTTTTCTGAAAATTGAAATACCGTGACCATAGACATTTGGTCACGGTAAATTACTGTGGCGAAAAGCCATTTTTGTACTAGTGTCATCGTGTAATAGCAAAATGTTGAATCTCTGAATTTTCGATTCCAATATAAATGATCACGTTAATGATATCCAAGAATTCAAATCAAAACATCAAATGATAAATCAAATGAAATCAAATGAATATTTGATCGATTAGTATATCCATACGAAGATCTAATCACGTACAATATTGATCAGAAATCATGTGTCTACTAACTAGAGCGACGAACCATATTTCTGACTATGACTCAAACCAACTTAGTTGTACATTGAAGATGAACGAATTCAAACTTCAAACTGAGAAATCAAACTCATTAATTCGTTGAAGCACAAATCAAAATGATAGAGTTTGAATTTCGAAAATACGCATTCTGAGATAACCATTTTTAGGTTTCGAAATCTATATACTGTTTAGCAGAAACCAAATTAAGGTTTCGGATCCTAAAGTTCATATATGACCAGAACCGAATTAAGGTTCCCAAATCAAGTTTCCACATAGCGAAACCAAAGTTAGGTTTCGAACTTTAGATTATGTTTTAACAAAACCTTGGTTAAGGTTTCGAAACAAGAAACACATATTAGTCTCGTCACAAATGTTTGGTGTCGAACTTGAGAGTCCATGTGGTCAAGAGACGTTTCGGCATCACACCTTTTTGTCCTTGATGCACAGGTTATATTTCCCGGTTCACATAAACCTTTAGGAAACCCCAGGGTCTTTTCGACCTTTTAGAACTCACATGGTCAAGACACATTGGTCTCGATTCTCAAGTCACTGTTAGCCAGCAAACATTTCTCTCATTGGTCACATTTTATTTAGACCGAATAGCTCATGGATGCGAAAACCAGATTATGGTTTCGAAATCAAAGTTTAGTTTTACCAAAACCTACATTGAGGTTTCGAACTCTGAAAATCCACACTAGTACAAAAATGGGCTTAGGTAACAGTTTAAAACTGTCACCAAAATAATTATATGACAGTTTAAAAAAAATTTATGGCCTGTCACATAAGCCCCTGTCACGAAAGATCTTATAAAAACTGTCACCGAATCATGCTTATAAGGTAACAGTTTCTGTATGAAATTGTCATTGTTGAAACTCAACCATAACATTTATTAAAGGAAACTGTCATTTGAAAATAATTATTTTTTCTGAAGTGACGGTATTCATCACAAAACTGTCATCGTTGACAAGTTACATGACATTTTCTGAACAAAACTGTCATCGTTGACAAGTTACATGACATTTTCTAAACAAAACTGTCATCATAAAACACCCTTTAAGGTGACGATTATTACAGTAACAGTAAGTTCAGATGACAGTTTTTGTTGCTATGATAACAATGCCTTATGGAGATAATAATCAATACCAAAATAACATTAATTATTGAATGAACTTCCAGTTGACATTAAGTGAATTAATTTACAATAAGTATAGTGCAGAACTAGAATAAGTTAACTGCAAGTTCATGTATGACATGATTCAATAGACTTCACATAAGAGTATTGGTACTGACTTATAAAAAAATTAAGAATTGTAAACCATGTCCATTTCCCTTCAAGTTGATCAAGCTGATCCAAATCTACTCCCCAGATGTTCCATTTCGACAGCACTCCTGCAATATCATGTCACGAACTGTAAAGTAAGTATTTGGGAGAAAACGTTGTTAATTTACTTCAAACAGAATCCAAGATAATAATACAAACAAATGCAATCCTCAAATGTCAAAAACCTAGCTACTACAATACTTTTCAGCAGCAAATCTCATACCTGGCAATCTATGCAGTTCCCAACACCAACAAAATGTTGTGCCCATCCACCAACAAGGACCCAATAAGCTTCATTGCGCGAAAGAAAGGATGCAAAAGATATTCTGTCAAAAAAAGTAGTAGAAATTGTTAGAGAAGCCCCATTATTTATTTCACTAGTTGGGATGTCTTAGTCCCAGATGTCTTGGCAAGTTTCCAAGCTCACCTATGTTCTGCAAGAAAAAAATAAAGTTGCACATGATAATTTAATTCAATAATGAAACAAAGTTTTGAAATCCAATAAGAAGCAGCTTACCTGTGAAGCCGTGGAGTACTTAATGTTTTCGATAAAGGAAGCAACTTACATGTGAAGCTTTCAAACAACCTTTCTCCAACAATTGCGACTTAGTCTCCTTTTGAGAGTCCATATGGTTTGTGAACGGAAACCTTAGCTGCGTTAAAACACACAAGTTCTATCAACGAATATGGGTGACTAACTACAACATTCCTTTCTAAATAATGTTATAAATATTGAGTAAGAAAAATATGAGGTTCACTTATTCCTTTGAAAATTAAGCATGAGCACATAAGGGCGTTGATGCATCTCTATCAACTGAAAGAACTCTTTTACCCATAAGCCAATGCCTTAGAAGTGCAATAAACGTAGCAAATTCATTCAAGTAAAAAGAAAAACAAATATGAAAATAAGATTTCTTCATGCCAAGCAAAACAAAATAAATATTTCTATCTGCACAAATTAGTAACACGTATACCTATAATAGTCGGGGTTGGGAACAAATGTGGTTGTAGTTCCCACCAATCAAAGTTTGTCTACAGTATACTTTTATTTCCTACTTGGATGACATTTCCAAGCTGGTCTTCGTAAACATGAGCTGCATATAAACAAGAGAGTGCAAGACCCGACAAAAAACTAAAGACAAAGAAGATATACAGAAAAATATCTTACAAGATGAAAGTTCCGGCAATCTTATTCAAATGATGGGGATCCAATATCTTGCAAGATGGTGATGGTCACCTAGAGAGATGGAGGAAATGTACTAGCTCCAAGAGGATAAATAAATAATAAAGCCAATAGCGTATCTTACGAACTGTACGGGTGGTTTAAGGTTGCTGAGACTGACAATCATTAATCGTGCTAGTGAGCAGTATTTCATATAAACTAGATGCAGAATTCAAGAATGTTGAACTAGAATCTTAACAGCATCAAGAAATGAATCAGTCAACAAACAGCAACCCATAACATGTGAAAAGGGAGGCATGATAAACATAACTAGCAGGAGTACGTAATTCACATGGCAATGTGATGGACGATGATATAAAATTAAATTTCACAAATCCTATCGTTGATAGAATTGTCAAACACGTTTAATAGAAAAAGTGACAGAGCCCTTCAAGCATATCTCTTCCACCAACGCCAACGAGACATGTAATGAGAAGACAAAAATTTCACCTGGACAAGCATTGAAAGTTCCAAAAAATCAGAACCAGGTGATATTCTTTTGGTAATCAAGCTCCGTCTACTTAGTGAACTCAGCTGAGATGTTCTTCCTTTCACAATCGCATTAGTCATTTCTTGTTATGCTTCCTCCCGTGAAGATATCTCTCTTCAAAGACCACAGTTTCTGACATATTCCCCTAAAAATCAGAAAAGCCAGAAACATGGTAATTAACAACAACACTTGATAATGTTTTTCTCTGTCCCATTATGGGTTTGGCAATTGCAATGAGCTAAAAAATTACAGATTTTGTCAGTGAAATCTCGAAAATTTTCACAAAGTATTTCCCCCAAAAGTTATCAGATTTTTGAAAACCCTGGTGAAAATCTCATATCCAAGGAAAATTTACCAGAACAGGCTAAAATATAAACAATAATCTAATTCAATAGACAACAAAACTGAAGATTTTAGGGACTTAAGCATCAAACTGTGAGCAGATTTTGCTAAAATTCTGGTGTTATACCTTGTTGCCCTGTCTCCAAAAGCAAGCTTGATTCTTCTTCCTCGTCACCATACCGTATCACCGTAATCAGCCTTATGGTTTAATTCTTCATACCATGAGTCTTTCTATTTCCTAAGTAGAAGAAATAGAAAGATTCATTAAGAAGGGAGAGAGAGAGAGAGAGCTTTAAATTAACCTTCATTTCTTCAACAAAATAGAAAAATTTAGAGAAAGATATACTAGGTGATCGAGAGATGTTATTAACTGGGGTAAAAATATGAAGCCCTAGATTGAGATAAAAGACTAGATCCTGAATTTGCTAAGAAAAACCGTGAAAAGAGTTACTTCAGATCTGTCAAAAGAGAGATCTGAATGGGGTGACGGTATTAGGGTTTCTACAGAGACGGGAGGCGGAAGGGTCGAGAGACATACACAGGAGGTTAGTCGTGGGGGAGTTGGGGGGGAGTTTATGGACGAGTTGCAGTTTTTAATCAGAACTGTAAAATAAATGGACGGCAGCGATGATAAGACCAGTTAAGCATAATTTCCTAATTAGATAACAGTTTTATATAAAAACTGATACTAATATATGAGAAAATGGTGACAGTTTAAAACTGTTATCATACATCCACGTACAGCAACAGGTTTCATCGAAATCTGTCATCTTATGCTTGTACTGTGACAGTTTTAGAAACTGTTACGAATCAAACCCAATATTCGTGAGAGTTTTAGTAAGAAACTGTTACCTATGTCCGACCACTAGTTCTTTGGTGACAGATCATTCCCTGACTGTCATGGTTTTGAACTTTGAACTGTCACAAAAGCCCAATTTTGTACTAGTGCCATAAGATGAGATAATCAAGAATATGGTTTCGAAATCTAAAAGTATGATATGGCGTATAAGATGTTCATATATCAAGAATCAAATAAATGATTCAGAACTTCAGTAATCAGAGCCAAACCATGACGTAGTATTCGAACTCAGAACAACAGTATATCAAGTCTACACAACATAAGTGTGAGTCACGATCTCTCTTACATTTAGCTCATACAAGTACGTGCTAATCAATCCGACAGAGTCAGACTAGGTAAGTAGATACACAATACTGTGATGGATTAAATCTCGTAAATACCACCGAGACAACATCACAACTGATATATCCAACTCGAAGGTTTTAGGAAAAACCTTATATTACTTAGAGACGGAGAAGAAAAGAAAGCTTTAAGCAATATGGAACGTCATAACTTCAACAACAATATCGCAAGCGATAAAGCAGAGTTATATCTTAAGACACACTGATCACAAGTGATCAAGTCATAACGTAAAGCTTCAGCAATGAGTTATGTTTTTGTCTTTTGTAGCACAAGTGTAAAAAGATAATGGAATCGCGTTATTTAGATTCACTAACCTCTTGAATAATGAAGTCGGATGTCTTCGTTTGATTTTCAGTCTTCTTCAACTCTTCAAATAGTGATTCTAAATCCTACCAAAATCTTCCACAACCCAAAGCTAACTCAATGATGACCTTACCTAATGTGTGTTTTTTAGCGGTCGAGTTTTGATCACTAAAGTTGACAACTAAGCTTGACATACCAACACTGAGTGAGGTTGACCGATCCATGCTATAACATACATGACTGATCCATTTTTCGGTAGAGTTCTTATTTATCTCAACAATTCAGCGACACTACTTCAACGTCAATACCAAATGCATGAGGGGTACTTGTTTAAGGGCAGCCAATTGTGAATTCCAGAAGGTCCACTTCGTGAACAGATAATACAAGAGTTGCATGGTAATGGGTTAGGAGGCCATTTTGGGCGAGACCAAACTTTGGCAATGGTGACTGATCGTTATTACTGGGCAAAGATGCACCAAGATGTTGGCGAATGGTGAAGCGATGTCGTAGTTGTCAGCTGGGTAAAGGTAACTCACAAAACACTGCCATATATACTCTATTGCCAATTTCGATAATGCCATAGGTCATTTTGGTCATGGATTTTGTGTTGGGTTTTCCAAAGACAGCTAAGGGTTATGATACCATCTTCGTTCTGGTGGATCGATTCTCTAAGATGGCGTATTTTCTTCCTCGTTCTAAGATTTTGGAGGCTACATGATGTTGCGACTACTATCTTTTCAGATAGGGATGTTAAGTTTGTGGGACACTTTTGGAGAACTCTTTAGAAGAAACTTGGCACTCAATTGAAGTACTCTAGCACTTGTCATCCACGGACAGATGGACAAGCATAAGTTGTCAATCGCAGCTTGGGTAACTTGTTGAGATGTCTTGTTGGTAATCATGTTTGGGACACATGACTACAAAAATGACCCCATTTGAAGCGGTACATGGATTTCAACCACAACATGTGCTTGATCTGGTTCCATTACCACAAATATTAGAGTGAATGATGACGGGAAGGCTTTTGTTGAGCATATTAAAAATAGATTATGATGAAGTGAAGAATGCAATTAGAGTGAGTGATGATTCATATGCTAATGCGGCTAATCGTCGTCGGGTCCAGAATTTTGAAGAACGAGACCAAGTTTTGGTACACTTAGGGGCGAGATCGATTAGGGTACCTTATCACAAGCTTATGTTCTAGAACTACCTTCGGATTCGCAAATCAGTCCAATTTTTAATGCAGCTGACTTACATCTTGGATGTGGATTCGCAAATCAGTCCAATTTTTAATGCAGCTTACTTGCATCTTGGATGTCAAGCAAGTAGTTTCGCAATGGGCATCCATTACAACCGAGTACTTGTCAAGCGGCCTGGCAAACCAACTAGTGAAAGTATTTCGGTTGCTTATGCAGGGCTAGGATTTAAAGTATTTGTTCAGCCTTATTAGCTAAAAAACCCTAGTACAGTAGAACCTCCATATATTAATATTCTTGGGCAGCCCCAAAATTATTAATATAGGGAGGTTATTAATATAGAGAGGTACATAAGAAAAAATGTTTTTTTTTTAAATTCAATGTACGTATTTATACTTGTATTAAATGTTATAGATGATAGTACGGAAATACCAAAAGTTTCTTGACAAGAAGCTTTGAACATGCTTGAGAAGCTGGAAATATTTTGGATTTAACAAGAAGGTGTCCATGTTGACGAAATATTGCGCACCCGTAACTTAAAAGATGCGGTAACAACTCAAAAAATTAGTTCATTTTCTCAAACAACTCTAGAATATTTTGTTTCATCGTAAATTTAGTTCAATAAGATATATATTTATCATATGTAATGTCAATTATTAATATATGGAGGTAAATTAGTTAAGGTGGGACTAAAAACACGTATTGATATTACAATGTAGAGGTTATTACTATTTATAACTGGTCCCAAGTTGGGACCATGATTTTTTATCAATATGTAGAGGTTATTGATGTAGTACATCTTTAGTACTGCATTCCTTATTTATGCATTACGTATTTTATTCTACTCTTACGAGTATTCCTTGTATAGCAAGACTCTTTTACTTTCCTAGTTTAGGTTGGTTTCCTTTCTTTATTCTTAGGTCGGTTATGTAAGCCTATATATAGGCCTGTTCTCTTGATGAGAAGACACATCTTATTATTATCAATTATTATTCAAAACCCTTGATTATTACAATCAATTATCTTCCAG
>JAJJMA010304528.1:5330-19296 GCA_023529015.1 Papaver nudicaule | reverse complement strand
GGACCAACATTGCGAGTGTGTTGTGACTGCTTATGGCACACTCAAGGTTCGGAAAGCGGATCTTTTTCCTTTATACGATCCCGCCGATACATTCATGTGTGATTTACTTATGGCGATCAAGAAAAGTCCCTTCCAACTCACGGCGAATGCAATTCGCATCTTAGTAGAATGGAAGCTCCGCCGCAGCAACAAGACTAACTACCCAGATTTGTTTGAGGAGGGTAAGTTTTCTCCCGAGGAGTATACTGTTGAGAATTTTTTAAAGCAGTACGATGTTCTTCCTTCTTCAGTAAAAGGTGAGCCCTGGGCCTACCGCTTTGTTACCAAGAAAAGATTGGCAAAGACACCAGCGGAAGTCATGCTCGGTGGTGTGGACGCCAAGGAGGTTACTGGGACTACCACGGCGAGAAAGAGTTCAGAGACTGGCTGGACCAACATACCTTGCTTGCTGGAGGGTCCTTGGTTGCTAGGGTGGTGTGATGCTGATAGGACGATCAAGCGACTAGACTTCCTCGAGGAACACAAGCGCTTCAAAAATCATGACTTTACCCATTTGGACTGGGCGGAAGAAGAACAATATCTGGACGCCAGTGGTAAGATACAAATAGACTCCCAAGGTAACTGGCTGGTGTTGTCTGCTGCTGCCAAAAAGTCTGCCAAGAGGAAATCCTCCTCTCAGGTAATGAATATTTTATCTTTGGTGAATATATATCTATATTCCTCTCGCTATCTTCTAGTCAAGCGTTAAGAAAGGCAGAGCTGAAGATCTAGGAACAAGCATACTAAATTTCTTATTTTAAAAATATATCTGCATATATTTTTAAAATATATATCTATATTTGCCTCTGCTTGTTTCAAGATTTGATAGGTGTGCCGTTTATTCGCAGAGTACTCCTGCCTTGACTCCTGAGGAAGAGCTCCGCCAAACACTGAAAAAGTTCAAATCAGATGCTGCCGCTGAAGGTTCTCAAGATGAGACTTCTGCTAACACAGGCAATGTCCTGCCTCAGCCGTCCGGCACTGCGCTGCCTCAGCAGAGTTCGCATCGTACTCGGCGTTCAACTTCTACTTCCACTACTTCTTCTTCTTCTAAGAAATTTTCCATCAACTTGAAAGATAAGACCCCTGTTACCAAAAACTTAGAAACCATATCTGAAGAAAGGGACGGCGATGTTGTGATGACTGACGCCGAACCAGTGAAAGAATCTTCGAAAACTCCTCTTGGGCGAGAGCCTGTTGTTCCTCCCGCCAAGTCTGGCAATGATGTTTTCATTCCTTCCGCTAGGGATGTCTTTACTGGTCCTTCTGGAGAGATTGGTAGTTCTAGCTCCCCTATTGCCGCTCTTACAGATCTTCATAGAATGCCTCCTGGCGATAGAGCTCCCAGATTCCCAAGAAGGAGTGATACTGGCGTGGTAGTGAATAGGCTCGCCGACTCTTTCTCCCGACTGCTTTCCCTGGAAGAAGAGAAGAACAGTCTAAATTCTCTCTATTATGAAGCTATGTTGAAGTATTCCACAACTGGCTTAGCCCATTCTTCGAATTTATCCTCCGTGGCCCAGGGGTTGACTCCTCAGGAGCACTTTTTCATGGCCGCCGCGGTAACTATTCGTTCCAATATGCTCTTTTATTAGCTATTATGTCTAACTTTGCTGATCTCTCCTTTCGTTCCTGCCTCAGGGATTTCAACATTGCTTGAGTCTCATTGACACTTTTGACGCACAAAGTGATAGGGTGGATTTCCTGTCTCGTGAAAACGAGGATCTCGAGCGCCGGTTGAAGGAAAAAGAAGCAGAAGCGGCAAAGTGGCTTAATGCTAACATCAAAAAATCCAATGAACGTGACGAACTTCAAGGTATTTTCCTCTTTTAACTTGCAAACTGAAATTTCTTTACATTCTAGTCTTTCGCCGAATCCCTTAGATCTTGCCCCTTCCAAGGTTGCCGTCAGCATTCTGACACACGACTGAAGCGAGCTGAAACCGAGATAGATAACTTGGCGAATGCTAATGCTAAGAAGTGCAATATGCTGTACGGCCAGGCTATGACTATTGAGTGGTACCGCCGAGAGTTAAATTATGTTAACGAATTAAATGTTAACCTTGATAATCTTCTCAAAGTTTCTCAAGCCGATCTAAAGTGGATGGAGAGTGAACGAGATAATGCCCGCCGACTAGCTGCACTTAATAACAAACGGAAAGAGGCCGCCGTTGTGGACCATATGAGAGCGAGCTCTTTGCGTTTAGATGAGAAGGCGAGAGCTGATAAGCTTGCCTCTCGCCTTAATACTGTTATTTCTGAGAGAGATTTCGCCGAACAGGAAATGCAAAGGTGGAAAGATTTCTGTAAGATTCATGGCGATCGCGCCAGAGAACTTGACAATCAGCTAAAAGCCCAACTGCAGCAGGTGGCCACTGTATCCGGTTCTTCTGTTAACGCTAAATTTGAATCCCATCTACAACTCCTTGTAGAAGCCCAAACTGGTGCTTGTAGGCACGTGCGCGAGTTGGAAGGTAGATTTCTAGGATATTTCTCCGCCTGTTTCTTCATACTGCCTCGGTTTCTGACTCCTATGTTTTATTTTTCCAGGGCGAGTCAAACAGTTGGAAGAAGAATTGAAGAAGCAGCATAAAACTGTTGAGGACCACAAGCTTTGTACCGACACTATCTCTGAATTGGCTGGGAAACTCACCCATCACCATGGTTGTGAAGAAAGGCTGCAACAGGCTGTGGAGGCTCACCGCCAATGTCCCAACCAGATTGCTGAACTGAACCTTCAACTTCAAGACCACAAGAAATGCCAAACCAGTATCGAAGGCCTTGAAAGTAAGGTGAAGTACTTGGGTAAAATCCAGAGCGGACTTCAAGCTGATTTGAGCCGGGCTCAAAAAGATCTTCAAGCGAAAGACGCCAAACACAAGCAGCAATTACTCCTGATGGACTTCATCGCCGTTCAAGAATATGTTAATAGGGAATTTCCCAAGATGAATCTCGAGATTCCTGCTGAATATGTTCTTACTCCTAAGTCTTCCGCCATGAAGGAGGTGGTGGATTGTGATGACGGCGAGGGATCAGGATCCAGCGGCGAGGAGGATGTTGAGGAAGAAGAAGATGTGGTCCATGAAGAAGATGAGGAGGAAGAAGAGGAAGAAGCGGAAGAAGATGATGACAAGGGGCAAGGTGAAAACACAAGCAGTGGCCAGCCTGAGGGTGGAGAGAGGACTCGTGACGGCGAGAACCAGACTGCTCCATGAACTTAAAAGAGAATCGGCGACTTTTCTTTATACCTTCTTTTTATGCCTCTGCAATCTCTTGTTTTTGTAAAGAACGATCTTCTTTTTTGCTTTTTGTTATGTCAGAAAGGATTTTTGTTCCTTTCATCTTTTATTATTGTTGTGCTTGGATATTACCTTTCCTTTTTGTAATGAACAGTTTTCCCTTTAAAGTATTGTTTCCTTATCTGTCAACACCCTTTATTAGCGGGCAATTTTTCCTTTAATCCCTTCATCATATTTGCTTTTATCTCGTCTTCAAAGACTTAACTTGTCATTGAGTGAAGTCCTGGTCCTGTACAGCCAACAATTTCTCAGAGCGACAGGGTTAGATCCCACCCGTAACCATTACTTGTGCCCGTCGGCGATCTAATATAAGCTGCTTGGGTTGCCCCATAGACTTTAATACACTATGGCGTCCGCCAGAGGTGATGCTATGGCGTAGACGGATTAACACACCAGCGGAACCGCCGGTGTGATGCTACAACAAAAGGGTTCTTATTCGCCCAAACACTTACAGATCAACAAGTAACACGACTGGCCTTACAACTAAGCCTGGGTCGGACTAACTCTTACAAGTAGGTGCGTTCACTCAATGCAAGCAAGCTTTCTTCATAAGAGGTCTTGGCTCTTAGTTAGTTTCATTGGTTCGGGCATTATGCCTTTAAAGATGGCACATGGCCTTAGTACCTGATCAGGGTTTTGGTATGGCTTTTATTGCCTTGGGCATTTGTGCCTCTGTAGGTGGCTTTTATAGCCTATTGCTGAGTACTTTGCCTCAGCTATTGTGCTCTTAGAGCTTTTAAATTCTAGCCATCATTGTAGTTAGATTACCCAGTGAATGAAAAATGCAAAATGACTCAGTAATTTGTTAACGAGGTTCGGCGCATGATAGCAAACCTACGTCCCCGGATCTTATTCGTTGTTGTTTTACATCAGTTAATAAGATTTCTTGGGTATTATGCCCGCCCAAGACTTCGGATTTTACATTGTTTCCTTCAGGGGTAGTACTTCTTAAGGAACCTGGCGTTCCATGGATGTTCAAGTTGCACGCCATGCTCATCAATCAATACATACGCTCCTGGCCCAGCCACTCTTTTGACCACATAAGGGCCATCCCATACAGGTTCCAGTTTCCTGCATCCTTCTCGCTGAGACGGGGGAATTTCTCGAAGTACCAACTCGCCAGGCAGATATTCTCTTGGAATCACCCGCTTGTTGTATTCTCTTAATAACCGCCGGTGATAATTCTCCATGTGTGTAAGGGAGATTAGCCGCTGCTCTTCTAAGTCATCCATCTTGGCCAGAATCAAGTCCGTATTCAAATTCTTTTCCCATGCCTCATGCTTTGTAGTGGGCAAGATTACTTCAGATGGGAGTACTGCTTCGGCACCAAAAGTGAGTAGGAAGGGAGATGCTACAGTTGCTTCTCGAACTGTGGTTCTATACGACCACAAGACATTGTGTAAATGCTCACACCATGCCTTTTTGTGCTTCTCCAGTCTTTTCTTCAATCTCATTCCAATAGTCTTATTGGTGGCTTCTGCCTGCCCATTACTCTGAGGGTACAAGGGAGTTGATTTTCCTAACTTGACGCTGTAGTGGGCGAGTAACTTTCTTATGTTGTCGCCGACTAACTCCTTTCCATTGTCTGTACATATCTCCGCCGGTACTCCGAATCTGCAGAATATGTTCTCCCAAATGAATGTGAATACTTCTTGTCCTGTTTTCTTCCTGATGGCCTTGGCTTCACACCACTTGGTGAAATAATCTGTCGCCACGATGATGTATTTCCGTTGTCCGGAGCCTGTAGTTAGCGGCCCAATAATATCAATGCCCCACTTGGCAAAAGGCCAAGGGCTGAGTACTGAATTTAAAGACGTTGCCGGCGCCTTGATTCTTCTTCCATACAGCTGACATGGTTTGCATCGCTGAACATATTCTTTTGCATCTTTATTCATCCAAGGCCAGTAGTATCCCTGCATTCTGACCTTCAAGGCTAAAGCTCTTTGGCCACTATGATTCCCGCAGTCTCCTTCATGGATTTCTTTTAACAATTTATTGCCTTCTTCCCTTGATACGCATCGTAGCAGTGGTCCAGAGAATGACCGGCGATATAGGATTCCATTTCGGAGTTCATAATTCGCCGAACGGATGATGACCTGATGAGCTAAAATTTGCTTTCCTGGTAAGGTTAAGCGGTCCAAATAATACCGTATCGGCGTTCTCCAATCTGTCTCTGCTGACTCTTCAGTACTTGTTGCCAATACTTCTCTTTGCCTTCGTGCTGCTACCGATGGCTGCATCACTCTATCAATAGCTATTGAAGGAACATCTGGATTTGTCATCATCGAGGAGATAAACGCCAATGCATCGGCGTGCCTGTTATATTTTCTGCAGATGTGGCGAAACTTGATACCTGTGATCCTCTGGGCATACTCCCTAGCAAGTTTTAGGTACTTCTGCATAGAAGGGTCTGCTGTCTGGTATCGTCCAGATATTTGCCTAATCACTAGCTGAGAGTCGCTTGTCAATCTGACATTGCTGATACGCATTTCAATGAGTATTTGCATGGCGTGAATAACCGCTTCATATTCTGCTTCATTATTAGTCGCCGGGAATTCCATCCTTAGCGAGTGTACTATCCTTGCTCCTTTCGGCGAAATTAAGACAATCCCTATTCCATTTCCTTCTTTATTTTATGAGCCGTCTACATAAACCTCCCATCCGTCAGGACTGCACTTCAATAGATCTGGCACCTCATGTTCTTGCTCATCCAAAGAAGATGGGATTTCTTCTATCTCTTCTTCTTCATCAATTGGGAAGTCGGCGAGGAAGTCCGCAATAACTTGTGACCGCTGAGCCGTACGTATTTCATATTGGACGCCGAATTGCTCAATCTGCTGATTCCACTTGGCGATACGTCCCACCCGCTGAGAGCTGTGCAAGATAGACTTTATGGGAGTTTTAGTGAGAACTACAATGGGATGAGCATGAAAGTATGGACGTAGCCGCTGAGACGCAAAGACCAGCGCCAAGATCAACTGCTCTATTTTAGTGTAATTCTTTTCTGCCCCTTGCAGTGTTCAGCTGATATAATATATAGGTGTTTCCCCGCCTTTGGTTCTTACAAGTACTGCACTTATGGCAAAAGATGTTGCAGCGAGATATACTCTGAGTTCTTCGCCGTGTTCAGGTGGTTGAATTGCTGGGAGAGTGGCGAGATACTTTTTAATGCCCTGAAAGGCAGCTTCATGTGCCTCGGTCCAGTCGAACTTTTCTCCTTTTTTCAATGTCTGGAAAAATAGTTTGCATTTATCGGAGAACCTTGATATGAATCTGTTAAGAGACGCCAAAGTCCCATTGAGCCGCATAACATCTTTTACTGTTACCGGCGAAGGCATTTCTATAATTGCCTTAATCTTTGCTTGGTCAGCTTCCACTCCTTTCTTCGTGATGACATATCCCAAGAACTTTCCTGAAGTCACACCAAAAACGCATTTCGCCGGGTTAATCTTTAGCTTAGTAATACGCATATGGTTGAATATTTCTCTGAGGTCTTCCACGTGAGTTTTCTTTTTCTTTCTCTTAACCAGCATGTCATCGACGTATACTTCCATTGTCTTCCCTATCCATCTTTCAAACATCTTCTGCGCCATTTCTTGGTAAGTAGCGCCGGCATTCTTAAGTCCAAATGGCATTCGAGTGTAGCAAAACAATCCTTTGGTGGAAAAGAAAGCTGTGTGCTTTTGATCTTCCTCCGCCAAAGGTATTTGGTTATATCCCGAATAACCATCCATAAATGACAGCAACTCGTGGCCAGACGTAGCATCTACCGTTTGGTCAATACTTGGCAGTGGGAAACTGTTCTTTGGACAGGCTCTGTTAAGATCGCTGAAGTCGATGCAAATTCTCACTCCCTTGTTCTTCTTAGGTACTACCACCATGTTAGCTATCCATTGTGGATATTGTACTGGTCTTATTATACCGGATGCCTTCATTTTGTCAATTTCTGCCTCTACTGCTTCTTTGTAAGCTGGAGCCAATTTCCTTATCCTTTGCTTGAATGGTCTGACCTTTGGATCAATATCTAATTTATGACATGCTATCGCCGGGTCAATACCTGGCATCTCGTTCATGCCCCAAGCAAAGACATCAACATACTCCTTGAGTAGCGCTTGCAGATCTGCCGATTCGTCTTCATTTAACCGAGTGCCAATCTTTACCATCTTTGGATCCTGATCATCGCCGATATTAACATCCTTAGTGGGTTCCACCGCCGTAAAATGTAGTTCTGGTTCTCCCATCGGCGATGGTTCCTTTAATTGCTATAAGGTCTTATCTCTAGACTTCGCCGAGTCTTCTACCGAGTTTACTGAGTGCACATATGTGATTGGGTTGGCGATGAAATCTAGAATCTCCTGCTCCTTAACTGCTTCCTTGCCGAGCTTCTTTTTCTCTGCAATCTTCGCTTTTCGATTTTCTCGCATTTGCACATCCACCGAATTACACGCCTTGGCCACTGCTAAATCTCCTACATACTCGGCGACTCCAAATGGTGTGGGGAATCTCAGGCGTTGATGATAAGTAGAAGGGACTCCCTTCAAACTGTGGAGCCACGGTCTTCCCAGAATTGCGGCATACGGCGAGTCAACATCCACAATACAAAGAGTAGTTTTCAAGAAATAATCCTTGCAAATCTTAACTTTAAATGCAATCTCGCCTTTAGGCTTAGAAGCGATGCCATTAAACCCATAGATGTTGTAGGAGGAGACTGTTGGCGAAGGTATTTTATCATCTTTTGCCCTCATCGCCTCAAAGGCAGTATTAATGAGGATATCCACGGAACTTCCCGGGTCAATAAGCACCTTTGGCAGCCTGAATTGCTCCATCTGAATGGTGAGAACCAAGGGGTTGTTATGATTTCTTCCCTCTGGAGGAATCTCTTCGGCGGAGAACCCGACACACGCCTTCATCCAATCTTGCAATGGCTCTTGCTTAACAGCCACACTACAAATCTCATTTCCCATTCGCTTATGCACACGAGATTGAACATTATCATGAAATTCATCCCTAGTAATCTTTGAATGCACAATGGAAAAGCAGTCTATCCAATAAATCTCGCTCAACTTTTACCTCGTACACATTTGGAGTCTGAGCTGGAATGGCTTGAATTGGCTGGACCATGATAGGAGGTGGTGGTGGCAATTCTAAGAATTCCTGGAATTTCCCCAAGCGGATGAATCGATGGACTTCTTGTTGCACGCCGGTGCAGTTCTCAGTTGTATGGCCATGGAACTGATGGAATTGACAAAAGGAATTGGTATTGGTCGGCGGGGCCCTTGGGTTTCCTCTGTTATAAGGATAGCGGATGTCATCCCGACAGTTTGAACTTTCGATTTGGCCAAATGCATCCGTGTAGGAGACACGCAACTTGGGTAGAGTAGCGTCTTGGAAAGGTTGCTGGTTGCCTCTGCCGAATTTTCTATTATCCCCATTATATCTTCTTTCACCATTCCCATTTCGCCGATTATCTCTTCCTCCTCGTCCATAGTTTCCTCCTCGATTATCTTGCTTGTCACGCCCATCGTAATTTTCTCGCTTCTGTGAATTCCAATGCTGCTCGGCGGTAACTTGTTGTTGCTGCTTTCCTACCTCAAGTACTACCACCGCCGAAGAGGGGTTCTGCATCAACTTCCGCTGTTCTGCCTTCAGCCACTCTTTCTTAATTTCTTCCTGGTCTTCCAGCGAGAAACTATTGATCGAGTGAATTTGTTTTGCTCTTTCCTTCTTTAAGCGGAGCTCCTCTTCTCGGATTTCTTCATAATTTATCCATTCATATTGTATTGCCCTCAAAGTCTGCAAGTCCTTCGGCATTTCCCAGAATAACTTTTGATACAACAAATCTGACGTCTCCATACCGCTAAGGAATGATCTTATCTTCTCCTTTTCTGACACTTCTGATCCTACTTCGCTACTTGCCTTCCTCCATCTTTGGATAAAATTTTTGTAAGTCTCCGAGGTCCTTCTCTTGATGTTGAATAATCTTTCCACGCCAGGCCGACTTCTGTTATTCTGAATAAAGGCACGCAAGAATTTGCACTCTAATTTCTCAAAAGATTTAATTTTCCCTTCTTCAAGCCCATCAAACCAAGCCAAGGCTTCATCTTTAAGGGTAGCGGGGAAGGCCATACACATTATGGGATCTGATCCTACCCATGCCGCCATATCTCTCTTGTAAGCTCTCGAATGCTGCGATGGGTCTCCAGTTCCATCATAGGTAGAAGTGAATTTAGGCGTTGAATATTTGGGAGACACGTAACCACATGTGATACAATCATGGAAGGGTGTTTTTTGCGCCTCTGACAGTGCAACCCTATACTTCGACTCCCTTGAAGATCCACTTAGAGCTTCCACTTTATGCTTTAGTCGGCGAAGGTCCTTCTTCATCTCTTTATCTACTTTATGCTGCCGCTTAGAGCTACTATGGTCTTTGCTATGTTTTCCAGGCACGTTCACCCTTCTGCCTCTTTCGTCATACTTCGCCGATGAACCTGAGATTCCTGATGTGCTGGTTCCACTCTTTTCAACTCGGCGAGTTGTATGAGAATGAGACTCACGGCGGGATGAATGAGCATGTGACTCATGGCGAGATGAATGCGCATGGGACTCATGGCGAGATGAATGCGCATGGGACTCATGGCGAGTTGAACGTGAGTGGGGTGCATGGCCTTTATTTTGTGCAGCCATCAATTCTCTATGGCTCTGAAGTACCGTCTCCATCTGCAATTGCATTTGTCTCTCCATTTGACTCGCTTATCTGTTATTGGCCTCAAGAATTTGCCTCAGCAACGCTTCAGTAGTATTTGTGGATCCAGTGTTATATGCTATCAACACTGGACGAGTTACAGTAGCTCCCGGTACCATCGCCGCACCATTTCCACTTGCTGCCTGTGGAGTTTCTCCCACCGTAATAGGTTCTGCTACTGCTGCTGGAATTTCCTCAGCCACATGAAGTGCTTCGCCGACATCTTGGGTTAACTGCTGCTGAATATTAGCTGCTACTGTGTCTCCTGCAATAGCATTTTGAGCTGCCTCTCCAACATTGGATGTCTCGCCTATGGCTCTCATGGTGAATCTTCCATCCTCAGCTTGCTCGCCGTAGGCATTGGCTTCTACCTGACTGCTGACCCTTCGCAGTAATAAATTAGGCTCGGGTGATCTTTCTGCATCCTCTAAATGAGTGATGTCCTCCATGTAAATTTCCTCCTGGCGTGCTACTCGTTGAATAGGTGGTCGCCGAGACGTGCTTGCCAAAAGGGTATCTGTCCGGCCAGCTGGTTCCATTGCTCTGCTTCTAGTGTTGTGACCACTGGGGAATGTTGCTGGCGTAGGAAGGTTGGGATGTCGAGGAGGCCTACCCGCCGGGGCTTTATCGCTTCTTCCTCTAGGACCCATTCGCCGAAGTTCTGTAAAAGAAGACAAACACACTTCCTGACAGTATTGCTCTGTTAGTACTGTGGGTAAATGCCAAATAAGTTAGTTGGGTTGCTTTTCAGAGTGTTGATGAATGAAAGACAAAAAGAACAGCTTTAAATCATGTGATGTGCAGATGATGACCTAATCATGACAAGAATTGTAAAAACATCCTGTGGTATTGTGATTTTCAAATCAAAATGATAGTACGGCAGCTGTTTTAAGAAAAACTTTTGAAACGGTTTTAGAATACAATTTTCTTAATGGGTCTATAGTTTCTGCTAATCCGCCGGAAAAGATACTTTTTGCCGGAAATATATATCTATATCTGCGTTCTCCGAGAAAAACCCATACCAAAAATAACATTTTTCTATCCTCATAACAAGTTTTCTCCACTGCTCATGTGAAAAAGGTGAAATATGTGATAAAATCGCCGAAACAGAGCGGCCAACCCTTGTCTATAACCATAACAGTACTTCACACAACATGATTTCCATAAATAGTAAAAAATGTCTACTGAAAATCCAGATCCATCGCCATAGTATACTAAAAATGTCCTAGACTTCCTAATCTTAGTAGTATTCTACAGGAGAATCATTATAACAAGCCACATGGTATACCATATATAGCGAAACAAAAGGGAAATCATGAGGAAATTCTACATAGCGAGCATAACTTCTCTGAATAGTACGATAAAGCTACTGAAACATCAACGGCGACCTCTAAGGCTTATAAATCATACCATATATGGAAATAAAGGACATATGATAACATCTCAAATCATACTGAAAATCAAGGAAAACACAAATTCAAAACCTCTTCTAGCGCCAAAATGTAATTGTATAAAATCAAAATGGTTGGATCTTATACAATACACCCAAATATCATACATCAACATACACACAATCACTCCTAGACATGCATCTAACAAGAGACATAAGAAATATTAAGGGAGTAAGGTTAGAGATACTTGACAAGATGTTTACTTGGTTCGCCCTTATGTCAGGACTACATCCAAGAATATCACTAGTATAAGCATGATTACAACTCTCAATTACCTTGCTAATCTTCTAAGTATGCACTCACAATAAGAACCCTAATTTCAGCCTTGGGCTATAGAGAGCAAGTAGAATACTTTCCCTCTCTCTAGACCAATCCGAAATGTGTCCAACCCCTTTCTCAGAGGGCTCTCTCGCTATTTATACAAGATTTACATTAGTGCTATACAGCTAATACAGACGAGTTATACTCTGACGCTAATTTGTCTCTACTCGCCGACAAAGTATATCGCCGAGATAGTATTTCATCTACTTACTTCCAGCGAGTAAGTCTTCTTAAGGATAAGGATTGCTGACGAGGTTTCCACTGAGTCAACAAGTCAACCCTGACAATCTATCCGTTCTGACGAGTAATGAATGCTCAACTACTTCTCAACCACTTATCACCTTCCCCCGCTACGCTATTTTGCTCCGCTAATACTGTTTATTCCGCCGACTCCTACTTCACACCTTACCGCTATGCCCAAGAGCTAGGTGCTTCGCCCACAGCTTCCATTGTTGATTCCATACTTCTCTTGAGTGACCTTTATGATACGCTTCCGCCCTTAGGATGCTATTATTATGCAAAGGCATTTTCTACCCTTACAGCGTATTATACAAGAAGAATACAAGGGCGTACCAAACACAGCGGGGTTAGACACATCACCGACAATAACTGAGAATATGGTTGAGCATTCAATGGAAATCAGAATGGTAGCATTGTCAGAATTGACTCGTTGACTGAGTGGGAAACGAGTCAGCAGTCTTATCCGAAATAAAGGTAGATGCGCCGAAGTGTTAGCAAGGATCAGAGGTATTGATGGTCGGCGAGTATAGACAAATATTGTCAGAGTGATAGTTGTTTGTATTAGCTGTAGTCCATTATGTAAAACGTCTATATAAGGCGGTGTATCTCAACTGAGAGAGGAGTTGGTCGAGTGAACTTTGGAGCTGATCTAGAGAGAGACAAAGCTAGGGTTTCCCCTCTTACTCTCCTTAGCTCAGAATCTGGAGAAGAACTCTGTAATTTGTGAGAGAAGTAATCATTATTAAGGTGATAAGTATAATCAGTTATGGATCAATGAGATACACTTATTGACTTCAACTTACTATGCTAATAGCTTATATTAATACCTCTGTGCTCTCTTTATCTTTGTTAAGTTTATGTTGTTTACGTTATTATGCATCTCGTGTATGTTTAGAGTGGGTTTATTGGTAGAATCAACCCTAAGGGGATTTTACCAGTTACAATGGTTGAATGGTATAGCTACACAAATTTAACCAGTGTTTCACAGGAAGTATTTAGTCAACAGGAAATTAAGTTCCATAAGGGAGGTTTATACCTGCAGTATATGGCGGTCGCACCTGTTGGTTTAGTCTGAGAAAAAAGAGTACTAATGTGGGAGTACAAAGCACTTGTGCCAGTCCTGCTAGTATGAGACCCTATATGCATACTCATAGTATGCACCCCCTTCTAAAAAATGACACCTAAACTATCAAAAAAACATTCCATTTTCTAAAAACAGTTTTGAATTAATTAGTTGTCTAATTTTATAAATGACTGAGTTTACCCTTTTAAAACTTTTTTTTTTCTTTGTGGTTGGATTAGTAGTTAGGAAAATTAAACAGAGAATTTTTAGGATCTTTTTTATATAAAATAAAATACTTACATTAACATTCCAAAAAAAATGAGATTTTTTAAAAAGTTAATAAGATTTAGATTTTTTAGGAACTGATTAATACTTTTTTTTTTTTTGATGTCAGGAACTGATTAATACTCCTTTGATATATTCACATATACGTCTCTGCAGTAATGAGTTTATGCTTAAGGCACAATTTGATTGATATTGTATAATAAAGTTTAAAATTAACACATAAAGTATGAAAAAGAAGGGGTCCCGAAATACTACCAACTTTTCGTTTTGGCTCGTGAGTCTTATGGGTGAAGTATGGACGATCTCAAAAATCAATATCCACACTTATAACTGGAGTTGTTAAACCTCGACAAAGAGTATTTTGGAGTCAACTTCACAGTTATGCAATAACGTACTACTTGGTGCTTTAATTATAAATCAGAGTTATAATGCGGAAAGTAAAAGCACACAAGACACCAAACGTTTTTTTAACGAGGAAACTGCCTTACAGAAAAACCTCGGGACCTCGTCCAGTTTGAACACCGCCC